>DWDT01001821.1:0-14941 GCA_018245595.1 Microceris scylla | reverse complement strand
ATAGCAAGTGATATTTAAACTTAAAACGCACTTTTTGTAAAGAGGTGCGCGCCGTGGGTTTGAACCCGGCACCCCCGCAGTGAGGGGCTGAATTCTTAACCACTAGGCTATCACTGCATACGATTATAATACGATAATAAATAAATACGAGTACATAATAACGTACATGTATCTCATTTTAAAAAGAATAATTAGTATAAAGAGTTACTTCTATTTTTGAGGCTTTTAAAGAAGACACGTCAGAAATTATTCATCATTTTAACAGTTTGATGTTGGTTCCGGTTACATAAATGAAAGGTTCGAGAACACCGACAAAATCTAACAGTATTCACCACAATCGTTGATAAATAACCGCAAACCGCTTTGATATTGCAAATAAATAACGCATATTGAAATCAAAGGTGCCGCTTATGCCTCCCACCGCGCGTCTACGCACTGCCACAGGGTTGTGCCAAATCTGATTAGCGAAAACCTAAATGTCCAATAATAATATGCAAATATGCAAAAGTGGTACGTCTATGTTATTTGAGTAATTGAATTAGTCTGATATAAGTAGGAAACAGTAATTTCCTGGAAGAAATCGCTATTTGATAGGCCATACTACTGTTTTTTGTATTATCTTTTCTTGGTGTTTCGGTCTGCAATAAAGTATATTATCATTTTTTATGAAGTATTCCTATACAATATTAAATAAAAATTACAATATACCATGGAATCCCGAGCATAATACTGTTAATGAATATCAAACTTCATACTTTCAATATAATGGTCATTTTTTTTACATACAAAAAAATATTCACAAAGATTCATAGAACAGAGCTACCGTATTATCAAAGGAATCAATTTTTATTAAAACTATGTCATTATCATATTTGTACATATAGTTATAGTGTTGGACGCGGGTCGGGTAGGCTAAAGTCTGTTACGTGGGCCAATAGCGCGTTGGCAGGTTTAATAAAATGTTTTTATCCATTTGTATAAAACTGCTACATATGGGGCACAACCCTGTATCATTATACTCGTACACGTATTATCACACTTCTTTTATTATTCTTCATCTATTTATTTAAATCAGGAACACTTTAGACACAACCCTGTATAGTACAATCTTCTTTTCCCAAGTTTACGGTATACATAATTATAAATTACCTTATTCTAAACGTCCAGCCTACGTGGCGGTTCCCACACGTCGCGTGCAGTCATATTTTGTGTGTGAATATACATTTTTATAGCAATGTTATGCTTTCGTATCTCATTCAGCTGTCGCAAATAAATTATGTACTATAAAATATGACACACTTTAGTAGGATGTACATTTTTTTCTTAAACTTCAACACAAGCATTCAGTACTTAGTAAGCGTGATCGTGAGTGCGTCCAATATCAGACATCTACTTTGTAAGTAACACAATATACATTAAAGCATTATTAAATCTTTTTTATCTACATATTTCGTCTTTTTCGTGTCATAGTATAATATCTCCATAGCTCATAGTTCGATGTAATCCAAAAAGTGTCTAACTAGTCAAAAATAATCTAACCAGTACTGTAGTAACGTTGAGTAGGTATACATTAGGCGTAGGCGTAAACATAAAAAAGACATAGCATCACCGAAAATAGTTAAACCGTAACGTATACAGTATGGTTCAACGAAGTCAAGATCAGTTTCCCAACACATCGCATCACATCAGTAATTCGCTCTGAATACTAATATTTCGTGGGCTAGAACCGAATGTAATAGGAGTTTTTACGAACATATGACGATTACTTTTTGTAATCTCCTTGGTAAAGTGGTTGAATACAACCAAATTCAGATTACGACTCGACCCAAAAACGTGATGAAAATAATAATTTGTTTTCAAATTGGTTTCATTCTCGCTTAATTTTAGCATTACTACTACTTCTGTGTCTGATTGTTCTTCTACGTTAACCTTATCGCAGTAATGATATAACTTACGTCAAATTTTCAAACGTCACCGACTTCAAGAACACTAGAAAACTTTCATAAAGTAATGCTACCTTAAACTGAAATTAATGATAGCAATCAAATAATCAACGAGAATCCTATTCTAAAGGTATTTTTGGAGGTGGTATCAGATGTCCACAGGCGGCAGTAAACAGTAAATACCTAACTATAATAATTATAATTGTGGAATGCGGAAAACTGCGCTCATATGAAAATTTGAATCGTTTAGAAACTATAACGCTATTATATTTTCTTTGACTGGCCCGTGGATCCAATGGTTAGTGAGCCTGTTTGCTGAGCCGGGGATCGGATTTCGACTTACACCCAGAATAAATATTTTTGTGATGAGTGTTTTTTATGGGTTTGGCTACCATAACACAGGCTTTCTTGATGCTTATTTTGGAATGAGATAGCTTTCTGGGAAGTCCTAATACTTATTATTTCTTGAATTTTCGTAACACCTATGTATAACGAAAATATTATTTTTATAAGTACTATGCATTATAATATTCTAAATGTTAAGTTCTTGATATGCTTTAATTTAACAATTATATAATTTATAAATCTTCGCCTGGAGGCACTGTATCTTAATAAATTATGATTTATTTGTTAATAACATATTTAATAGGTGGATTGTTGGAGTATTCTACACTCTTTTGCCTACCGCTTCAGGAATGCAGGCATGAGGTTAAAACGTAAATAAATTAAGACAGGTTTTCGATAAATTTCGAAGTAACATGTTTCATACATTTCTACTTAGACATCTAAATCATCACTTGTCAACACAAGTTTTCAAATTCAAATATATGCTGAAGAATACGGCCTTATTACATATACAGCATGAATATGCTACAACAATGCCATCAAATTGCGCGATCGTTGTCTATGGTTTGCACAGCTGTAACCAGAGACAACAATGAATCTGCCATGGTTTCTCGGATTTCACTACCAATATGTCTATCGTTTTTAATAAAGCCCTATTGTAGGCTTGATAAATGTTTTGCAAATATGTATGTCTATATTGTGAGATTATCAAAACAGTACAAGAATATCTTAAATTATAAATGAATAGGTACCAAGGTAATTTTAGAGAAGATTATATGAAGTCTTAACAATAACGTAACTTTTGATAACGGTTCAATGTTTGTAATTGTGTATAAAAATTTCTACATGTCCATTTCTTTTGTATGTATCCAACATACATATGTAGGTTTGTACTCACTTGTGTGAGTGAACGGAGTTGTGTAATTATTACTACGTACTTATACAGACGCACTGTCTCATATGATATTGACAGCGGGGTTAAGTTAATTTGTTTTATACAGACTAAATTACTAGTGTAGTCCGTCTATATCAGAGTGTTCAGCATGTACAAATCCCCTAGTACATACTAAATAACTTTGTATGCTGTGACGTCATGCCTCTAGAATGTTCTAAATACTCGTGTTATAGAACCTAAGTTTTACGCTTTTCGACTATACTCGTATGTAGTATTTCCATCTGCTATTTATGATACGACAATTCTCGAAAGCAATGTCCGATTGTGATGGACAACATAAGTTCTGAAGCAAAAAAGGTGCTAAAATTTTGATCGTGTGAAGCTAAAGCCCTATCTTGAGCAAGTAGGTCAAATACTGTTAAATGGAAGAGTTACAACTCTCCAAAACCAGCGTAAATGTTTGAAGAGATTGAAGAATGTATAAGAAGCGCGACAGGTCTAAAGATATTTGACACTAGGTGCTCTCTGCCTATTCTTTAAGGGAACTGGCGTGATGATGTAATAACAATATCTTATTTTTATTGGCACTAGAGCTGCGGTTCGTTGACTCGATCGGAGAAAGCTGTTAATTAAGATCGCGTTGATCGGCGTCCGATTGTGTAACCGTACGCAATGGGTACGTACATAAGTACATCATATGCGGTTGGAACGTGCGATATTCGTAAGATTTATGACCATCATAGACGAAGCTGTAATATATATTAAAGCAAGGCATATTACAACATGTTTTCTATTGTAACGCTGAAGTGACTGCACAGGGAGCTATAATATATACACCTATATCTTTCATATTACCTCAATATATGCAAACGGAAAAAGCAACAGATATCTCGATATAGCAAGACATATTATTGCACACATAATGACCGTAAAAATATGTACATGTATTATAATACAGTTTTGTCTGTTACGAACTTACGACCTTTATGATGTCATCCATACAAATGTATGGACTGTATTTACGAATGGTTTGATAATTTACACTTAATTTTTTTTGTATTTATGTTTATATGTAACTATTTTCTATAGCTTCATAATGAATCGTTGATTAAATGGTAGCTCGGACGAGAGTTATACGAACAAGTGCTTTATGTAGTACGCGAATTATATGTATTAGTAGGTTTATTAGTTTTTAAATGTATATATCTACATAATATGTATAATGCATGTAGGTACTTCATTAGTGATAGTATTAGAAGTTTGAAGAAAAATGTTATTAAAAATATTTTCGATAATTTCAGATGGAACCTAATATTATGTTCTATGCATTAAAATAATCTCCACGTTATGTTACTTCTATGCTAGTCTGCTGCATCTAAGGTATCAGATTCAACTACAGATTAGGCAGAAGTCTGCATGATAAATTTAGTTATTAAATTTTTGGTCTGCAATAAATTTGTTTTTATATTAACACCCATTTTATAAACAATTCAAGAAATCTTTAACACCCATGTAACGTTCACAAAAAAGTGCACTACAGTAAAATGTATTAATAGTGAAATAAACAATGCTGATATTGCATTAGTTACAATCATTGGTATTCACATAAACATCAATGTGCTTGACGTAAGGACGACATTCCGAGATCTATTTTACCCCGTATATGATAAATAGAGTAACTGATACTGCAAGACAATTGTTGCAATACTCCTCTCGTCTATAAATTTCTGGGCATGGTCGCAAGTGGGAGACGCTTGGGTCATACTGCTTTGTACCAGTTTATATTTTTTCTATTATATTCACACGCAAGGTACCCCACGGGGTGATTAGACTGCACAAATTGACCTATAGCTCTATCCTTACAACCCCAACGTGTTCCTTCTATATTTTACATCCTATTCATTCAAGTCGATTTCGGAGACTCCCGACTCCCATGATTCTCTCTCTCTCCATCAAGCTCTCCAGTAAATCATTACCAGAGGCTAGTTGCTTAAAAATAATACAATATGTAAGTATTATAAAGGAAAGACAGGTTGCTATAAATTTCTTGCTACCGTTGAAGATTCGGGGCTCCTGAACTTTTAAACATTGTAAAAAAGCATTTCTTTTATTGTTTTTGCCCCTAACTCAACATTTTTTTTTAATTTATCTACACTCCAAGGGTTGACTGGAGTGGAAAATGCTACTAATAATTAAGTTTATCCATTGGTATGCTTGCTTACTGGAGTATAACAATTAATAAATATATAGAAAAATCCTTTCTCTAAGGACCGTTTACCATTTTAAAACTCTCTGTCGGCGTCCATCTTTCCCGATTCGTATAATCTGGAATTATTTAAAAGACGAGTGAATAGGCACTTTCTAGGCGAGCGTCCTACATCCAAGGCTGCATCTCACTTTCCATCAGGTGGGATTGCGGTTGAACGCGAGCCTATTTCTACATTTAAAAAAACCATAACAGCTCCATTATACACATCTCTGCTGTTACATACAATACAACTTACATCAGCATAAGTTTATATTATACATATATGTATGTACACATTACGAGTATTTACAGATATTATTATTGACAGCAGCAGCCATTTGTGATCGTTGCCAGGTCATTTGCTATTTTCTTGGCAATAAAGCAGATACAAAAAATATGTCAGACACGTCTCGATGAGCATTAGTTGAATTAAAATTACAAAATGATACACCTCTTGAATAAAATGTAAATTTTCAATGTTAATAACGCAACTCTAACTACTGAGTAGTGCCAGCTAGAACATCGGTCAAGTAATTAATGTCATGGTTAGTACATTTTGTATTGTAACTGCTATTTTATTTGTACATTAATGTACTCGTACATATTTTTATTCTTCATGCAAATTAAATAACCACTTGTATCTATGTATATCACGTGAAAGTTTTAAATTTTATAAACTTTAAAAGCTTTCAGCGTGTAAATAAAGTGTTTTTAAATGAACAGTAGAGAATAATTTCGATATAAAATAATAATTTTAGTACTCGACTCCGGGATCGAACCCAGGACCTGTTGATCGGTAGTCTCGCTTGCAACCACTAAATGCATATAGGTATATCATCATCAAGCGTAATCATAGCCACCTAGTTAGTATGTCACACATAGATAAAATTCCGCAACAGAACTGTGTGAGGTATTTATCCGTTATGTCAACATTTGAATCAACTGGCACTACCGCCTAACGTAACCGGCGTGTTGACATCATAACACATGGTTTTCTTTTCCACCGACATTGCGACAACCTGATACACTCATCCAAACCATTGGATAAGAACCTGTTCATACCGGAGTATTCGCTAAACAAGAAACTTGTACAATGACTATTAAATTTTACCGATGTTTATTTTGCTGACTTATTTTACCCATTTTTATATTACCGATTTTTTATTAACGATTTTCATTGTACCGGTTCTTATTATACCGATATATTTTATTTTACCGATTCTTATGTTATCTGTTATTAATAGTCAAATGTCAAAACTCGTGTTCTAATTTTAGTCAAATGTTTTTCGATTTGCTTATCGCTAGAATGAGCATAGAAATGGCACGTTAATAGATTGAATATTAAAAACATTTGACGAATAATATGTACAATATTAAAATCAAAGTATTCCAAACTCAATTGTCGAATGTTCGTCACGAATCGCCTTTATTTAAAAGTCAATGCCATTCTCACCCAACTTTTGTATGCTACGTCTAGCTAATACTTGATTCTGCTTGTAACTTTTTAGTATGGATGTTTTATTTTTCTGAAATTTATTTTCACGTTTTGCTTCATATTGTTGTATTCCATTTTTCTCAACCGTAACACAATCAGTCAGCATATGAATACTTATTACGATACTACTAACCTATCGTTCGTGGAGATTACCGACTTCGCCCACACCTCACATCTTGCAGCAGGGTTGTCATATCGCCTAAGTAACGGTTACACATATAAATATATAGATGTATAGCTGATAATATTTAACTTGTGGCGCGCTAGAAGTTAAAGAGAAATAAATGTAATAATTACATTTTTGGGAAAAAATATTTCTCTTGTAATTTTATCGAATACTTCCGATAAAACACAGTTTGTATAATATAATTATAGTTTGTATAATATAATTTAAAAGTTGATGCATTGAATATTTCTTTTTAGAAAAAAATAAAGAAAAAAAGATTCATTCTGCCTAAATCAGAACATCAAGCCAATATTATTCTAGAGGTGTAGGCAGATAAGGGTAATACTCCCACTTTTCACCAGCTGTTATATAATTAGGGAGGGCGAATACATATCGAATTCCAAATCCAATTTTGCAATATTGTAAAAATAAGTTTTGTCAACCCTATTCAAGATGAATGCAAGTTGGCATTTAGGGAGCAATTAAACCGCGCCCACGTGGCACGCAGACCGAGCATTATCGAGTTTACGGCTCCCGCGTCAGGCTACACGCTCGGTATCAATTGTTACTGACACTCGACTTACGAGATATTGATTGCTACTAATATAACCGTTACTTTGCAGCATATCCGAATAAATCAACTCTAACGTACGCGTTGCGACCTACTAAACAGAACTGCGGCTTAAAACAAACATTTAAGCGGATAGCTGTATATAAATTGGCAATAAAAGAGATATAACCTAAAGTAAAATGTTTATTGTCTCAATGGTCTTATAACGCTATTGGCTCACCCGCTATGTAGGTACATACGTGATGAGTAATGGGACTACTACAATATTCTACCTAACCTTTCAAAGAAGTACAGGCGTGATGTTGTATTACGCTTATAGTAAAAAATTTTCTCACAAGAACTGTGAATGAATGTTAATAAACATGATGTAGGTTTACTATGTATTAACATTCAGATATTCAGCTTGAACTGGTTTATGTATCAAGTAGAGTGGTCTACATGTATTAATTATATTCCGTTACACAACTATTTCTTATGTTTTTATGTAACATCGACACGATGCAGAACATGTTACTCTAATTCAAAACTCATGAATTATTAACAAAGTGTGAACACTACCTGGTTCATTCAATCCGCCTTGAATAAAAATTATTATTAATTCTAAACTAATTGGCATACTTTTTAGTTTATTACAACAGCTAAAATATATATCAAAGTTAGAATTATCAAACTATGTTAAATATGTATGACTTCGGAAACTTTTCTAGCATATGGCTTAATACAAACTATAGTTCAACGTTTACTAGACATTGTTGAACCTGGAACACTCGATATGCGAGCTTATGGATGCCACTATCCATTTGAACCCTAATCACTGCGAAGTACTGCAAATTAAATGCTCTGCTCTAGAGCAGACATTTAATTCATCTGAGACAAATTAATATTAATGTACATGTAAAAACTGCAGCGATTTACGATATAAATACTTACATAAATAAAGAAAACATACCTATATAAATGAATAAAGAAGAAAAGATCAGAGATCCTATTTCTGACGTCGTAACTACCTGACGATCTGACGTTTACAAATACCATACAATAGAAAACAACAAACAAAAATTTACAACAGATTTATATTTTTGATGACACATAGGTAACTAATAAAAAGTTAATTTAAATTCCTGTAACCAAATAACAGTCTCATATTCTGCATAATTCATTTGTTTTTAATTTGTATAACCTGTTACGTACTTCTTTTAATTTAATATCGATTTGCATAAGTTTAAATGGATGGAAATCGAACCCACAACTCTCAACTCAAAGGTCAGTTTCACTAGTCACTGAACTGACGGGCCAGTAAAATTATGTGTTTTGTGTTAATGAAAATTCCCCTAGCCTCAATTTATTTTGTTTGTGCCTAATTATTATCATTATAACATCACGCTAGATTCATTACGGAGTACGCCAAGACTATTGATAGCCAATTAATATATCTGTCCTTACAGACCAGACATGCGTCTTCCACATTTATCCTTCCAACCTAATTGTACCAGATTAATTAGTTTTATGGAATCTATGAACATTACTGTTTTATATACTTCACATAATCTAGTTCAATTGATCGTTAATCGTTGATCGAAGCGATTAGTACAATTTTAGATCGATTCCTTGCAATTGAGAACGTCACGCGGGAGGCAAATTCTTGGCCGGACTTTAATTACACAATTGAATTAATGGATAAGCGAAGTCTACTCCTTGCCTAATCCTTAAACCTGTACAGTCAATCACGTTTCACGAAATTTCGTAAATTTTGACAATAACATATTTAAAACAATAGTTGTAATGTTGACAGAAAACCTTCGTTTCCTATATTGTCCTGTACCTACTGGGTGTGAAATCCCGGCTATGACCATAAACTTTTAAAAACTTCTCACCATAACTGGAAACTCGTTTTCAACAGCAACATAAAAAGATTGATAAGAATTAATCACTATATAAATAGTTATTAAATTACCATTTCTCGTTCTCCTAGGTTCTCGACCTTGAACTGGAAGTACACACGCGCCACTTTTGTTTCACTCGTTTCTTCGTAGGTATAACATTTTCCACGTGACATACAACGAAAACTTTATATCGGTGTACAGTATACGGCATGTAGCGCGATCTGTTGACGACTTATTAAAAAAATAACTTAAGTACTAAATTTCGTATGGATAAAGCTGTTGTATTTCTTACAATATTTTAAAATCGAATGAAATCATACTATTTAATAGCTAAAAAGTATGTACTCGTATTTAACGTTTATGAATGAAGGTGTCACTATGAAAACCTCTTGCTTGCTGTTAAAATTATAAATATCAGATATGTCACATGACAATAATAAAATGTATAAAAGAATGAAAACAGATTTTTATAGAACAGAAGAACGGACAAAACAATTAATTATGTATTATAAAAAAGTTATTACGACGGTTATAAATTTCATTTTAATCTCTTATCTACCCGCACAGTGTTGCCAACATTACAATATTAAATAGTAAGTATTATTAAGATCTCGTAAATTGTAACACTAACTTTACCATACATTTCTTAGACAACATCAAACACAATTTAAACTGTTCAAAAGCGGGCCAGCATTGTGCATTTCGCATACAAATCGGTAATTAACTCTGTTAATAGCCACAACAGATAGGATTTCTTGTGAAGAATTCCATTTAGAAAAACATGGAGACCAGGCTCGGCCACCGTGGCGGCTGGAAAGCGTGAAATAGCGTATGAAGACGTACGTACCGGATCATTTATGATGGACGAAACGCGTGCATTGTACGCTTAAATTATCCAATATTCGTTTACTTTAGCTGTCCATGTTCACAGTGTGTGCTAATGTTAAAAAGTGCCCAATTACAAACAAGCGAGAATGTTTGAACAAAAAATTATAAATTGCTACAGGAGAAATTGCTTTGTCATGAATCTATATTTATTAGAGACTAACAGATGACAGACAGGCAGTGTGATGGCCTAGTGATTAGGAATTTAGCCTCTAACTCCGGGGTGCTTTAAATTTAAATATCGTTTGATAACGGCGAAGGATAACATTGTGAGGAAACCTGCACACTTTAAAATTTGGACTCGCACATGCAGAATTTACAAAAAAAAATCTAAGGTTTGCGAAGTCTGCCAACCCGCACTTGGGCAGCATGGCAGACTATGGCCTTAACCCTCTCAATATGAAAGGAGACCTTTATTCCAACAGTGGAATCATAAATACGAGTAGATTGATTATTAAGCCTAAATATTATTTAAGTGCTTCCCTCCTTTAATAGTATTACTTAATACGATTATAACCTTATTTATGACATTAATTACTTTTACAAGAATCAAACCTATTCAACTTGGTAATGAAATGTTGTCTTAATAATATAAATCATTTCTTTGTCCACAGTACTTACATGTACTATATAGACATTGAAATGATTTATTGATTGTCACTGAAAATAGTTAAATAGCCTTGTTTGGTACACATTATAAATTATCAATTTCAACAACATTCCCAATTCTGATAATAAATATCTACGTATGTCAATAAACCTCTCACCCTAGCATTGAGTTTGTCGTATTAACTTTTGAGGTCATAGGAATTAAATATTCACGTCATACTTTATAATTACTCGATTGCCTCGTTGTTCTAGTATTGCAAATTTATTCGACTTCAAGACTTGCTGGGTTCGATTCTTGGGTCGAGCAAAGTAGGTACTATTCGGTTTTTCTAACATGAAATTTCTAGTAAAAGCACCGAGTCTGGTTTTATGCCCGGTGCATCACAATAGGCTCAACCCGTATTTCATGATGAGGCAACTGGTACTAGACTGGACATGTAAATGATGATTTGTATGAGTGTATTATTACACTCTGTGCCTATGCTTACAAGGAAATGTAGGCGTAATATTCCTTTATAATAAACACGATATTTAGATGCAATAATAGTTACACTTGTACGTATTGTCTGTTGTGTACGAACGAGTGCAGTGACGCGAGCATTGTGCATATATTTTGCATACAATTATAACTGACAGATATAAGTTTTTACCGAGCCATTGTATTCAGCAACCGTTTACTTTACAACGTGATTGATAGATTCATTTTTATTAAGACGATTCGTGGAAGTACTTTAATTAATAGAATAAATTATCGAATGATTCATAAAAATTATTTAATATCTATTAATATAATTATCTGACGTGTAACGTTTATAATAATGTGTGGGTATAATTTGTTGAACACGAGGTAATAAAACACGATAAGAATAATGCAAACAGATTTTAATTTTATACGCTTATGGACCATAAATGGACTGTAATGACGCTGTCGGTAATTACAAAATAATTATATATTAAAATACCTCATATTAGGAATAATTAAAAAGAAATATTTTCTTGTAATTTTTAGATAATTTCTACTAGATTTGATACTACTAGTCTGCCAACTTGGATTATGAGAAATAAATGAGAGCCATTATGAGAAATAAAAAAACAGTTGCCAACGGCCTTATCGGAAATAAACATAATCAAAAACAAATCATTTAAGTACGCAAGTGTAACACAATTAATGTCACGCATAATCTTATCTTATCGTCACATATTTTTTACCACAATCAAGTTTGTTACTCCTCAAATCACACTTTACATTCTAAACACACCAAATTTACTGTCTCTAAATGGAGCATTCAACGCAGCTGATAGACTTAATCCGATCACTTTTCTCGTATTCTTCGGAGCAACAATACCATCATCCCACAGTCTCGCTGTACTGTAATATGGAATACCTTGTCTTTCAAAAGTCTCTTCCAGAGGAGCGCGTACTTGTCTTTCGTTTTCCTCAGTCCAAGGTTTTCCTTCCCTCTCAGCTTTCTCTTTAGCTACCAATGATAACACGGTAGCGGCTTGGGGCCCACCCATCACAGATATCCTAGCATTAGGCCACATATACAAGAAACTAGGTGAATATGCCCGACCACACATACCATAATTTCCAGCACCAAAACTGCCGCCAACGATAACAGTAATTTTCGGCCCCTTAAAGCAACTAACCGCCGTGACCATTTTTGCACCGTTCTTGGCAATACCACCCGCCTCGGCATCACTGCCCACCATAAATCCCGTTATATTCTGAAGGAACAGTAATGGAATTTTGCGCGCCGCGCAAAGCTGAATGAAATGAGATCCCTTTAAAGCAGACTCGGAATGCAATACACCATTATTTCCTATTACTCCAACTGGATGGCCATAAATAGATGCAAATCCGCATACTAGAGTCTCGCCGTATAGTTGTTTGAATTCGTGGAATCGACTTCCATCTACTATCCGAGCAATAACTTCTCGAATGTCAAATGACCTCTGTATATTCGCTCCGACGATGCCATGCAAATCCTCAATGTCATGTTCGGGTTCAACAACCTCCGGCGAATAAATTCTTGTTCCTTTATCGTTGTTCCAATTCAAATTAGCGACAACATTGCGTGCTAAATCCAAAGCATGTTCGTCATCCTCAGCGTAATGATCTGTAACGCCTGACTGCCGACAATGTAAATCAGCTCCCCCTAAATCTTCAGCTGAAACAGTTTCCCCTGTAGCAGCTTTCACTAATGGTGGGCCTGCTAAAAATATTGTTCCTTGATTTTTTATTATAATACTTTCGTCGGACATGCTAGGAATGTAAGCGCCACCGGCTGTACAAGACCCCATAACTACTGATATTTGCGGAATACCTTGCGACGACATATTGGCCTGATTGTAGAAAATCCGGCCGAAGTGATCCCTGTCAGGAAATACATCCGCTTGATCCGGTAAATGTGCACCACCAGAGTCAACGAGATAAATGCAAGGAAGTCGACATTCCTGTGCAATTGCTTGAGCTCTCAGATGTTTCTTAACGGTCATAGGAAAATATGTTCCTCCTTTGACTGTGGCATCGTTTGCTACGATCATACAATCGAGTCCTTGAATTTTACCGATAGCGGTGACAATACCGGCACTCGGAACCTGCCCTTTGTACATATCAGTTGCTGCCAACGTACTTAGTTCCAATAAATCGGAACCCTCGTCCACCAATCGGTTAATACGTTCTCTCACAAGCAATTTGCCTCTCGCCGTATGCCTCTTGACCGCATCTTCTGGGCCACCTTTGATAACCTCATTCGTTTTCAAACGCAGTTCCTCAACCAGTTTGTCCATTTGAGTTCTATTTTCTAGGTAAAAAGGGTCATTTCTGTCCAGTTCACTGCCTATTATTGTGGCGGAGCAATATCGCCGTCCCTGGACATTGAATCGCTTCACTCCTCTAACAAGTTTGAACATTTTCACAATTTAAATTACAAATTTAAACGCGACCGGTCGGCGAAGGCCCGCCTCGCTACTGACGATAAATGTTCACCGTTATCAACATACGATTAAGCCATACAAAAACAAATTCGTCGGCGGGTCGACCCTTACATTGATAAAAACGAACACACTGTGTCGAATGTTAATTTCGCATATTGTTACTGAGGTTCAAGTGAAATAATAATAATTTTAATTGATTTTCTATACAATGGCGGACTCTAGAATTATTTAACACAGCCATTCACATTAATTCAAACCATGTATTTGGCGTGTATTTTCAATGCACATTCAATCATGTCTGCATACAAGTAACATAGCTTGGCCTACTTTAATTGTTTATCGCGTTGTGGGCCTAATATCATGTTAGCACCTACACACAATGTACGCGACCGTAAACATATTATAATTACAAATTAAACGTGTTATACGAAATAATGAGACGTGCACACATTCCTTTGCAATAGAACGCGAGTTCTGAATGAAATAAACGCCGGTTAGAAGGCGGCGCGTAGCAAACGGCCCGAGTTATGCGTCTATCTAATCAGAATCTGCGCGGGCGACCGGTTGCGCGCGCGCAGGTGAACGAACCGTTTCACTTTCTTCGACCCGACACGAGAGGGCGACACTTTTCCGTGGACAGGTGTTGAGTTGATTAGTTCATTTATTGTGTCGTTAAATTCATTTTCTTCCTTATGCTGTCATTGTTTCGCAACGGTAACTTCGTGGCCATTAAGCGAAATGGCAACTAATAGTTACGTATATATAACTTTCTACGAACATACAAGCGCTCATACGCTCATTTGTGTACAACACTACACTACAAGAAGTCTGTGCTTGAGTACTTTTACTTTTTACTTGTGGTACTTCTGTAGATATCAAAGCACTAACTTTCATAGTATTTTTCCTTTAATTAAATAATTACATAAGGACTACAAATATTTTAACTATTCTTCACACGAAC
>DWDT01001820.1:0-14950 GCA_018245595.1 Microceris scylla | reverse complement strand
GGTGGTAGCATCATTTTGACGTACAAAAAGTGTTCTTATGAACCAATTTTGAATAAATGAAATTTGAATTTGAATTTACCCGCCCCGCTCCCCCGCCTTACCCCGCAGGCGATACGCCAGTTAAGCGGTCGGCCTATAAGAGGCCTATAAGCCTCTTGAACACGCTTTAAGCAAAACTGTTCTTTTAGACAACCCCAATAAAAAAATCTAACATATTTAAGTCCGGGGATCGCGGAAGCCACAAATAGAACCTAAACGACCAATCTATTTATTTGTATAAGTGGCATTTAAATATGCACCGACATTTGCAGCATAATGTGCAAGACAACCATCATTTCATAACCAATGGGATTGCTTTACCTCCTCAGTCACCTCTTCCATTAAAATTGGCAGCTCATTTTTTTTTAAATGCAAATAACGTTGGCCAGTTTTAAGTTTCCGGGCAGTTCAAATGGACCAATGATTTTTTCGTTTAATATACCAGTCCAATAATTTATTATGAACTGGTATTGTGTTCTCTCTTCTCGCAATAGATGCCGATTCCGGAGTTGCCAGCTGTGCAGATTATGCTTGTTAAAGTATCCGTCATTTTTAAGAGTATATTCGTCGATCCATGGAACTGTTAAAAATGTTGTTGTGGATCTGGTTCTATTTTTTCAAGCATTTATCGACAAAAAAATAATCTTGCGGTGTAATCTCTCGGTTGTAGTGCTTGAACGCGTTTAATGTGATAGGCATGAAATTTTTTTTCAGTACGCGGTGCATGGTTGTTTGCGAGATCCCAGTACGGTTATGCTGAATTTCGTGAAGCACAATCTGTTATGCATAGATATTTGCAATTCTTCCACTACTCTTACGGTCGACAGGATCTCGAAACTTCGCTGTTCGTTATGTACTACATAAATGGCATGTGGGCGGGGCTTGCTGTCTGAAGAATCGTGGAACAATCTGGAACTTACCGGAGGCCACTAAAACGATATATAAGTCATGTGGGCGCTGCCGTGAGACACAGAAAGTTTTTGGAAGCGATTACGAGCGGTTCAACAAGCGATAAAAAGAAATGATTTCTGCGAATATCAGCGATACAATAGAGAGTAAATAGATAGTTTGTGCACTCTGAAAGCATCTTTCATTTATCATCGAATACACTACATTGCATCGTTTCCAGCCGCCAATCTACGTACCTATAAGTAATATTTTGGTTGTGGGTAAACAATGCCTATGGTACCTAGGGAAGACGGCATGAAGACACGCGCTCAGAGGGATAAGGAGACTGCATCCTCCTTGAAAGAGACTACAGCAACGACATCAAGCGGCTCCGGGGACTTGACGAGAGGAACTAAGGCAACGGCGATGCCAGGGGAACATGTACAGACTTACAGACTTCAGTTTCACCTCTGGACCTTGCTGCGCTCTTAAATGCTATTAAGGGTATGCAAGATGAACAACGGAAACAATTCCAAAAACAAGAACCACAATTTCTGAGCATAGAGGAAAAACAAGAACGTCAATGGCAACAGATCGAAGATAAATTAACAAGGATCTAGATCTACGCTACAGGACGAAATTCGGGCCGAAGTGGATCCATGAAAGCCATGGTCCACGTGTAGATGAAGGTGCAGAAGGTAAATACGGCAAGGTATCGCTTGCCTGAAGGCCTATCCAGCATTTCTCATGGCCCGTCCACTAAGGTACCCTCTTACGACACATCGACTTCGTGAACAGCGTACCGACGCCAATTCGAGATTGTCGCCAAAACTAATGGTTGGACTGATGACCAGTCACTAACGGCCCTTACACTGGCACTCCGCGGAATGACATTGGCGATATTGGAAGCGTCTCCGAACTTATCGAGTTACAACGATTTGGTTGAAGCTTTGGAAGCTAGAGTCGGGGAAAAACACCTGGAACATGTGTTCAGGGCCATGCTACGTGACCGAGTACAGCGTAGCGGCGAAGGCCTCCAACAATGAGCCTTGGAATCCGAGAAACTGGTGCGGTAGACATACGCATCAGTGGATGCCAATTTACTGGAAAACAACATAGTGCAGTTCTTCGCCGACGGGATTAAGGACTTGGAAGTAAGGTAGGCGGTGCGTCTTCAGCACCACAAGACGTTAAAAGACGCCCTCGCACATGCATTGGAGGTGGAAGCTGGGCGAACGGATCCACGTACATCGAGGATCCGTGAAGTGGTGGAACAGACCAATAAGACACCGCCGAAAAGAACTGGCCCTTATGTGTTACGCCTACGGTGAGAGGGGCCCTATAAAAATCAGTTGCCCGAAGCGAACGATGAATAGGCGTCAGTGAAGAGAACCAACGACCAAGCGACCAACAGTTCATCGGAGGACAAGGACTCCGCTACGCGGCGGGTGCTGGCTGGACGTGAACAAACCCCCCATGTTGTAATATCCCAAGAATGTGACGGTAACAGTTTATCCATTCGGGGACGCATCAACGGCACGGAACGCAACATTACACTGGATACTGGAGCAACTCGGATAGTGGTGCGTGTTGACTATGTCTTCGAATAATAACCCATCCAATGTTTACTCGTTTATGCGGTATTTAATTCCAGCGATTCAACGATGGAGTAGGCGAGTTCTGGAGTGGAGACCGCGGCTCGGCAAACGTAATGTAGGACGCTCTCCGGCCCGGTGGGATGACGATCTGCGAAAGGCTGCAGGCAGATGCTGGATGCGACAAGCCAAGGACAGGGCGCGATGGCGCTCATTGGGGAGGCTGTAGATTAGTAAACTGTGATAGGCTGATGGTGATGATGATGATCATACGCCATCAATCATTATTGCCAGCCTTTGGATGTCTACTGCTGGACATAGGTCTCCCCAATTGGCGCCACTTAGCCAGGATCAGCAGCGAGATGCTGCTGGATGTCATCTATATTCACCCACATTATTAACCGACTTCTGCAATTTCAGCAAGGACTTGGCGATGTCTATATCAACAGAAAGAAGAACGCGCTTCCAGAGAATGGCAAAGATGTCAAACCGGCTCAGCCTAGTAACGCAGAAGAAGAGTGAGTTAACAATACATATTTTACAAATTAAATCTTTTAGAAGAATGTAACTTCTGATAAAAAAAATCCGATTTAAATCGAGACATATCTGTGTCTATACAGAAGATTGTAATGACATATTTCCAATATATTAATAGGTACTAAGTTTATTTTACTTGACTTTTGTCTGTCCCGTAAGGGACCTGGCGTGGAGATATCTACGTATGTGAGTTCAATTTTGTAGTTTAGTTAGTGTACTTTAGTTTAGTAGTTACGTATGTAATTTTTAGTTTAGCAGCCGGAATTAGATCAAGCCTTTTACTAACCAATTTCCACCAACCCAGGGCGCCCATGCCGAGCGACATCACGATTTGCTACTACTTGAGCATCGCGTACGCGTCCACCCTCGGCGGCTGCGGCACGCTGGTCGGCACCGCCACCAACTCCGCCTTCAAGGGCATCTTCGATTCGTACGTGCAGTTTTTGAACACGAATTATTAAAAAAAATACTTGGGAGGCATATGTTCAGTGGTGGTCTGATCTCTGAGTGACGGGCTGATTATGATGCTGATAATGCTGATGATAATGCTGATGATTATGATGATGATCATGATGATGGTAATAATGATCATGATTATAAAGAAGTCTTGTTTTAGGCCGTCACTAAACAAAAACACCGCAGTTAATTTGACAATCGAATGTCAATTGATTTCTTGGTTTTTATCGAATCTGTTACAATATACATAGATGACGTCACACGTACACATGCATATATGTATTTATATTGACCAGGACAACTGCCTGGCTTTCCTTCAACAAATGTGAACTAAGTTGGGTCTTGCCCGATTTCTTACCATTTTTACCAGCAACCATAAAGTAAAAGAAATTCTATGGTCCAATTGGGAAGCTGCTACGAATATTGATGGGGACTAATAATGCTTGGTCGATGATGATTGTGATATATGTATAAGATGTTCCTAATATGAATTATCGTTTGTTTTACAGCGAATTCCCTGAAGTGTCTGGTTCGGTGAACTTCTTCTGGTTTATGGCGTACAGTACTCCACCGATGCTGTTGATGCAGCTATTGGTCTGGGTGTCGCTCCAGGTCACGTTTATGGGGATGTTCAGGTGAGATCTTGCTGTTGAATATTGAGTTCCGCGAGTCCCATGTTGAGTTTTGAGTAATTCCTCGGAATTTATGAATGAATTTATCCTGTTATTCTCCACCTCAAACTTTTGCTATATATTTAAATTCCTCTACTATTGCATATTCGCAGAAACACTTGAATTTAAGCATCTATGTATGAGTTTGAAAATGTTAAACCTTTGCCGCTCATTGAGGAAGGCTTATATCCAGCAGTGCACTGAACGATGATGATGATTGTGTTTTTATTCAGACCGAACAGCGATGCAGCTAAAAAGGTGAACATGGCGCTGTCAGGATCTGAGACCACAATGAAGGTTATCAAGGACAACTACAAGAAGCTCGGTCCAGTGACATTCCACGAGAAGGTGATTAGAATTCTTATTAGTGGCTGACAGATGAAGTGGATGTGATAGAAGATTGGGCTCAGTGTTGCGCCTTGTAAGAGGTTTGTGTTCAGCAGTAAACTGGTGTTGGACGATGATGATGATTATGTGATGATGACCTAAAGCTCGTTCTTATATAGACTTTCAATTGTGTTTTGAACGGTCAGAAAAATAAGGCTAAATTTTTAAGGGTGGAAATTTTATTGACCTGAGAGACTTATATAAATAAAAGTATTTCATTTTTAGGCCTCAGGCACCCTCTTCATCTTCGCAGTGTTCCTGTACATCTTCAGGAAGCCAGGTTTCATGCTCGGTTGGGCGGATGTCATTACCACAATGTAAGAATATTACTAAATCCTTATTATTAAGATCTTATAGATATTTATGGTATATAACTTTCATTCTCTTTCCGCCTTTTTCTTTTTTCTGTTAGTTAATTGTGGACTCTTAACGTGTTTCTAATCCTTTCCTTATTTCCTTATTTACTGTGATGTTTCATTGACACTGATTGAATCTGCTGATACAAGTTTAATTGTGAAGTTATGTAGCGTGTATCTGTTACATGTATCTGCCGCTTAGCAGCAACATTTTTTAGTATGTCCAGATATGAGGAAGTAGTCAAATTTGCAGCTGAAATAAATACTTAAAGTCCATACTTCTCTGCTTGATTCTTCTCCAAAAACCTATTTATATATTATTATTTTTACCATTGGTGAGTATACGTATAAAGTACCTGAGCAATGAACGCTTACATGATATAGAAGGCACAATTCCAACCACATGTGCTGCCATCTCTGTACCGAACATTGAACTAGTGTTTACAATGTACAATTTTCTTGTTACATATTTCCAGGAAAGTCAAGGACGGCGTGACCTCCATGTTCATCGTGATCCTGATGTTCATCATTCCGATGTCTATAGACTTCGTCAAGTTCTTCACGTCGTCCTCCTCGTGTGAGTGGTTCAATCCATTTTTAAGATAAAATTATTAAATCTGCGAAAGGCTTCAGGCACATGTTGGTTGCGACAAGCCCAAGACAGGGCGTGATGACGCTCATTGGGGGAGTTCCATGTCCAGCAGTGGACTGATGATGATGATTAAATGAGTTGAGAAATATATATAGAGGGTAGCATGTTTGGACAGCAGTGTTTCCATTACTTTCAGGTCTTAAGTTGAAGACCAGTTATAAACACTACATTTCTTACACTTTTGGATGAGACCCACATATTCTGTTCAATTCTGTTTAGTAAAGACAAGAAAAAAATTACACCGTGTTGTTTTCTTAAGTCCTCGGAAAGACGAGAAGAATATATGTAGATAATAAATTATATATCTATTTCCAGATGAAGAATTGGCAGCTTCGAAGCCATCGCCGAGTATCGTAACGTGGAACATTTTGAAGGAGAAGATTCCGTGGGGTCTCCTGTTTTTACTTGGTGAGTATAGTTCATCTAATATCTCTGTTTGTTGAATTATGAATCTATCTTCTCTGCTATTTTTTCGCTGTGTGTGTTTTAATTTATTATAAAATATAATATACTTAGATAAACATTTTCTAATTTTGAGAGACTTCTTGGCTAGTCTATTAATATTTTCGAAAAATGAATATTTTTGAAATCAAAATATTTTGAATAATTTACTTTTCTGCTTAATTAGTATCGGACAGCTACCTCTGAATATATTATGTTTTACCTGTGGTATAATTCACGTATTTGTGTGTCTGTTCTGATATTATATAATTTTTTTGTATTCTACCAGACATTATTCTACAATTTATAAAGTAGAAGCAGGGAAATGATATTATTTTGAGTGTATCTACTGGAGTATTAGATGTATGTGGTAATATCCAGGCGGTGGGTTCGCGCTGGCGGAGGGCAGTAAGGCCACAAAGCTGTCGGCTATGATCGGCTCCTCGCTGAACGGGCTGCGAGGCCTGGACCCGGCCCTCGTGCTGCTGGTGGTGGTGTTGGTGACGCAGTTCATCACCGAGTTCACCTCCAACGTGGCCATCGCCAACCTCATCCTGCCCGTGCTCGCTAACATGGTCGGTATTGCAAAAAAAATTTACAGCAACTTTGTCTACAACATTTCGCTTAGAAATACAGTTAAAAATTCAAGTCTAGTTGATGATGATAATAATAATAATGACGATGACGACGATAATATTGACAGTAATGACGAAGTTTCGCTTGGAGACGAAATATAATAAGAGAGTGATGTACTCCAAAGTGTACTCCTTACATTTAGTCATGATTCTATAGTGTTCATAACATAAGATTACAACCTCATGTCGGCCGGCAGGCCCGCTCGCTGGACATGGACCCGCGCTACCTGATGGTGCCGGCCACGCTGGCCTGCTCCATGGCCTTCCACATGCCCGTGGGCACGCCGCCCAACGCCATCGTGGCCGGCGTGGCGCACATCCCCACCGCCAAGATGGTCAGTATCACCTCCTCGACCTTTTATCCACCCATTGCTCTAGTGGTAGATCGTGGTATAGTGCCTGCCTAGACACTGACACTAGACGAGACTGAAACGAAATAATGATGATGACCCAGTCCAAGCCTACAGAGTTTTCTGCCCAAACCTTCAACACCAACTATGTGTTGCACTTATTATAAAAAAAATCTGTTCATCAAAATTGTCCGACACAGGTTAAATAAATACATATATGGCAACGCTTCATAAGAAAACTAAAAGTAGATGATATGACTCGATCTTGGTGACCTTATTCAATAAGACGTGGTAATGAAGCCAGTTATAGCTTATTAGTTTAAATTTGTTTCTTACTTTGAATTTTGAAAATTCGTATCAGCACTTTCTTACCTTATAATTAGTACTTTTCTTAAATGTTTTATAGTCCGTTCGAAATGTGCCCAACCTCTTTTGGCCAAGATATTACACTGTATTTTTAACTCTACTCATTCTGTGAGGTACCTCATGGCCAACAGAGAATCGATACATAACAACCATAAAGAGATCATTAAGAGAATAATGAAGAAGTCTTTTTTATGATAAAATTTTTACATTCAACAATTGTTGCAGGCTGTTGGGGGTATAGGTCCGAAGATAATAACCACATTAATAGTATGGGGCTCCTACCCGACCTGGGGCTCCCTGATCTTCAAGCCAGGAGACATCGCGGCGCTCCAGTCCTCCACAGCACCGACGACGACCATTTCGCCCCTGGACAAGAACCTCACGTTGAACTGTGGGACGACACTGAGTGCTCTGAGCACGATACATAACGTCACGTGTAAACTACCAAGTAATATATTATCGAATAACTCTCTTGTCACGGACATCGCCAATGGACACTTCGTCTGTGATTACTTTCCATTTACTAAGAGCTAATTCACAATAAACCTTTAGGTATTCATAGTGGAATTAATGAATAATGCGCTTTGTCTTGATGCGATTGAAATCGCTACGCCATTTTTAGTTACTCACAGTAGACCAATGGTTATTTATAAGTTGATCGCACACTGAAGACTTTGTCTTCGCTACACTGTTTTCGTCTCGTTCAATTTTGCGCACATTAGTTTTTTTACAAATTAGTGTTTCTATAACAATGTTATAACTACTTGAAGATTGTTATTCATAGATTCATAATGAGTTTCCGCAAAACGATAATAGATGGCGCCATTTTCTATCGAATCACGACATTCAAACTTTTACGGTTTTTTAACGGATGGCGTGACTATTTTTGAAAATTTTCTTATACAAATATTGTTAACGATAAATACAAAAAAAAAAAAAGTTACTGTAATAGTCCAGTGCGATTTCAAAAAGTTGACTGTTTAGGTAAAAATCTCGGGCCAATGTTGCTGTAGACGAAAGTCTCCAGTGTACGAGTGTATGGGTGTGGAGTACTGGTTAATGTGACTTGTATTAAGATAATGTAAGCGTTAGTTATCGCTAAGTATTTTATTTATTCTTATTATATGTGATCACGTTTACTTTACTGTTATCGCGACTTGGAGTTGTACAAGTACACTGCTTACAGACAAATGAGCATATCTATCTATATATGTATATGTATAAACAATGCAACTGTTTTGCCCGTGTATCCTTCCCATCATTGAGTTCTCCAGAATATTCTGTAAGCTGTGTGAAGCTTGTTAGCTTGTACTTCACTTGGCTAGCGGGGGAGACGATGGTTTTAACCCTTCTTATTCTGAGAAGAAACCCGTGTCTGGTAGTACAGGCATATTGTTTATCGATAAGAGCAAAGTTTAATCAACATCGGTCATTCTTATATTCGGTATCGTTTATATTGTTTTACTTGGTGTAATAATAATATTTATCAAATTTTTGGTCACTTCAATTTCAATTAAGTGAATTAAGTAATGACTCACTCATTCATTCACTTCCTCATCGTTACCAATCGTATCTCTGCAGTTCTGTATCAGTGTTACAGAATGAATGAATGAATGAATGATTTGCATTTTTTCTTTAAACTTTGCTCGACAAATATATATGTAGAGCCACAGATACACGCAGGCACAGTGAACTAAATAGCATTTAAATGATTTATTCCTTTTAGACCCACCGATGCGGGTTGATTGAACACTTTCAGTTAGGTATTATTCGTTTAACGCAACATTTACATAGTACATTGGAATTTGTGCTTTAATGCCTTTTGCATACGGTGCTCTTTGCAATACAGTACTATGGATGTTTTTTTACTCGAGTTACCGTATAAGACAAGATTTTCTCATATATTTTTTTGATATATATTTTCTTGATCTGCATCAAATCTCGACTGCCGGAGTTAGTGGTCCAATTTTGTATAAAATCCTTATAAAATTAACGAGTTACCTTTGCCTTTATATACTTGTAATATATAATACATACAAATATATGATACAACTTAAAATGTATAATTCATAAATTAGCATAATATTTTTCGTACTTTCACTAGAAAATTTGAAGAATAACGGAACAAATATATTGGTCAATAATATATATTATCTGATACCCATGATTTCGCCTGTTGTGTTTATGATATTAAAAATATATTTTATGTACACAATAGAAAAAAAAATAATATTGAAGGCAATCTAATATTCTGCAAATATTAAAAAGTTGCTAAAAATGGTACTTTCTTAAAATTTTATTAACTTCACATAAAATGAAGATATCGTAATATTTCTCGGATTAAGATCAAGTGTATCATCTTATTTATATAGATTATCTGGTATAATAAAACATTACTAGATAATCTGCAAATTATCCAGTTAATGCGCATATTTTCACATTTAATAATTTAATAGTAACATAGATACACAATACACATGTGTGTATATACATACATATTATATATATTTATGATCAGTTAGCTCGTCTAACTACAGAACATTTCAAGGCAGGATTTATAAATAGGACTGCATTCAGCACCCCAGATAAGTGGGACACATATTTCGCTCTCCAGCTCTCCTTGCGATTATAATTAACTAAAATGTCGGTACATTTGATAGATAAAATTAATTATTATATATGAATCTTTATGACGTAATAGCGGGGTACAAACAGCATAAAAAACATGTAATTTTACAAATTATCTATCAGAAAACTATATTACCATATTACATAAGAAATAATACATTTTTTCTATATTATCTTCAATCGTAACATGTACACTATATCCACTTCATAGTTCCAATATTTTCAACGCATTAAGTGTTGCCATAACGTGATATATTTAAAATGATAATTATTAAAAATTAAAATTCAAAGTGCCTTAATATTAGCTAAGAATACAAAATAAAAACAAATAGAATAATTTATAAATACATTTACGTATTCTCACCGGCTTTTCCATTCAATTTAAGATTCTATTGCATTAAATATACAGATCAAAATGCTTTGCTTGTATATATATTTAAAACATATTATGCTCCATATAAGTGATATTTGAATCCTCTATTGCTATTTAAATTGTTTCCTGCATTCTTATATATATGTCAATGTTATTATTTTAATTATTTCTATAATTGTAAAAAATAGACTTTATTGTTATAGTCTGAGAGTGCAAAGTTAGTTATAATTAGTGATTTCCTTATAAATAATGATATAAATAAATAATTTCCTTTATTTTTAATGTTTATGCGAACATGTTCCGTTTTGAGCTATCGTTGAAATGTTAATTATAAATAATGAAATAACTTTGTGTTATCGTAATCGATGTGGAACCTAAGCTTGAAGCAGTGTTGAAACACGTGATATTTTTATATGTAAACTGTATCATATTAATAATACAAGTAATCTCATAATGGTAATTTAAAATACATTTGGACATTTTAATGCTATGGTCATTAAAAAAAGGCGGCAACGCGGCAGAGGCCGAGCCCAAGTTTCTTTCCATAAATAAAACTATTGCGTTAGTGTTTAAGCATTTGCAATAAATCATGGCTTAAACGCGTAACAGTGATTTTTTTAAATTTTACCAATAAATTCTATATTGTTTTATTTATACAGTCACTTTATGATTTGTATTAAAATCTACAATTATATGTATTTACACACAGGAAAATAATTAATATTCTGTATGTATATGTAAATAATAATAATAAGGTTATCATAGTGTAAATAACGGTGAGCTGGTATGTGTTGTTGTTGAAAATAAAATATTTTGGAAATGTTCTTGTTTTTGTGTGACTACCCACATTAAAGAACGCTCAAGGGATTATACTAGTTTTATAGTATATAAAACAAAAAGATAGAGAGAGAGAGGCAAATGTGTGGTGGGGGGAGTGTGTACCAAGTAATTTCAGGAATACATAATATTATGACATGCTAACAATGTTAACCTTTCAGTCTTCTCTGTCCTTTGAAGCCTATCCAGCAGCGGACATCTAAAGTTTGAGGATCATTTATTAATCATTTATAATCATCACCATTATCGTCCTTTTGTTCCTTTCAGATTTTCCCTTAAAATGAAAACATTGGGACAATCGATGTGTCTGAATATCAAAATTGTAGGAATGCAAAAATATTCGAAATAATAACATCACTGGTATAGTGTTACATTTTATTAATCTAGTCTATAGTTATGTTGTAAACAGTCGCCCACCCTGGAAATACTGCGATGTCTGTCCATACAACTTTAGACCACACGGCGACAGTAAACCACACGATCGTGATGGAAAATATTGATGGTCCTATGCCAGCATGGATCTGTAAGAACATAGACCGTTATACATCGGGGCTCTATCATCATCATCATCAACATTATCAACCAGTCATCATCCACTGCTGTACGTAGGTCTCTCCAACAGCACGCCACTGAGTTCGATCTTTAGCTCTATAGACACCTTTTATTTTCTCTCTCCTTCATAGTTCTCTGGTTATTTCAAAGATTGACTGGTATCGAACGCTATTAGCATTAAATTCCAATTTGTACCATTGTTAGGGTCCAAAGTCCCTAAGTCCAAAGTTTCAATAGCAGAAAAATATTTACCATCCTTCTATGAGAGATATTGAAGTAAGACGACACCATGGTGTTAGCTGGAGTACCAATGATCGTGTGGAAGGGGAGCGAGCAGGAGAGAGTTCCGGCCAACATCAGGATGTGAGGGTTCACACGCGAAGATAGACTCTGACGGTAAACATGCATATTATGGTAAAATTGAAATTGACTGAAAGAAGAATAGCAGATTAAAGAATTACCAAGTAGGTAAACAATGCACCTATTAATGGATACAGGTTTTGAGGAAACCAAGACTTAGTGTCTTTGTCGACCAATTATGTAATACAGGCTGAGGGGGACACCATACTTCTACTAAACCGGCATCCGTGTTTAAAGAGTTAATTTAATTCAGACGAAGCGTGTCAGGTCTGTAAGGATACAGATTTTTGGCAATTCGTATCCTATAGTGCCCTGTGAGGACTCTGACGTGATGATACAACAGTTATAATCAGTTACCACTCTAGTGATATGGTCCAGCATACATTGAGCCACGCAGCTATTGCTGGCAAACTCCGTGAGGATCTTACAGAAGACGACGACAACTAAAACCAGAGTCATGACCGACCAACTACCAAAGATTTGTAGAAACTTCTCGAATTCATTTGTCATTCCCGATTCTTTCAGCGCATCGAACATGGCGCAACTGCTGCCTATGGAAATTGAAAAGACAGATTTTTATTATTTGTTCATCCTTGTATGCTAATACCGTCCATTCAGGTAATTGCATAGGTCATAAATTGGAACAAATTGTGAACTCTGGTAAAAGCTGGTTCATTCACAATTTATTTATTTGTCGCGGATTAAAAAAACTATCGAATCATAATGCGTTTATTTACAAACTCTTTAATGCAGTTCACATTTTCTCAAGAGTTCACAATCTTGCGAGATATAACGATAAATAACGATTTTCATGCGATGACCTACTTGTACATACATATATATGTGTACATGTATGTATGTATGTAGGTATGTTATACTAAAGTATTTCAATGCACAAAATTGGTATGAAATAGTTTTTTATTTAACTTAAGTTATATTTTTATTTATTTATATATATTTAGGGTATCACCCAGAGTTGTTACACTTTCGTATCAAATGCGGTTGGGATGAGGATCGCAGGGCACAGATTCTAGGACTGCTTACGTTGCCGACCCTCATCGGCCAGGACATGTAGCCATACCCAGTTAAGCTGCGATATATAGTAATCCGCCAGTCTCCAAAGCCTCCTCTGCCTTGTTGTATAGCATGTGACGCCACGGGTACATGAGTTTGGCTTGGCTTCTAAGATGAAATTTTGTAATCCTTATACAATGAACGGTAAACAATATAAATGCGCTACCTACCAGTTACCATGAGAACACTCCAATGTATTTCGTTCTTCACACTATCCCAAGTCAGACATGGTTTATTAGGTCTGGAGGTCACCTCAACGTTCTGGGCTGACATAACAAACATGTAATAAATTCTGTGCAAATGTTAAATAGAGAGTTTCTTTAAAAATGAAATTACTATGCGTTGAAACTATTGTGCAGTCTTCCCCGACAGTATGCAGCTGTTAGGTAGGGCTACCAAAGGCTGTTTTTTACAGGTCTACTGCTGGATAAAAGCCTCTCACGTCGCTACTAAGCCTGGTCTTCAGCTTCCCATTTCTAACCCTTGTTAGACTCTTTGTGTATGTCATCGCTCCATCTAGCTGGAGAGCGTCCTGCGCTACTTTTATGTTAAAATGCCTATGGTACGTAAGTTTTGATTTATATCCATCTATTACAATCCTCACATTTCATTATTCTCACTATAGTAATTAATGGAATCAATAACTTATCTCACCAGACCTCCTCTTGCAAAACATGAAAACATTTAAATTGTTCGGAAATGTGAATAATATTAGCACGCATATAATTGTTGGCGCCAAAACTGTGTTATGACTGAAAACATTTTTTTAATTTAATTTTTTTTTTATTTGTTACAATTTAACGTTATGCTGCCTTGTTGGTCGAACGGTTGCAGGAGCGACTACCGATCGAAAGGTCCTGTGTCAAGTGCTTAAATTTGGGTTTTTCTGATTTGAAGTTTATAGTAAAAACTAGTAGCCTGAATCGGTGGTCGGTGTATAGCAATAGGCTCACAGCCATAGTGGGACGTAAGCGTAACTGGTAAAACGTGGAAGTGTATTATACTCCTCTGCCTACCCAGGCGGGAATTATAAACGTGATACTACGTTAACGCTATACCTTATTCTGCTCCATTTCTACGATTATATCCATATACAAGTAACACTTAAGCATATACGTATATTATTCATATTTGACATATTATAAGCATCTACCATATGCGTTGCATGTGTTAGTCATAATAGTTTTAATACCTGTTATATTTAGACATATATGTTGATGTTGCTATTTGGATTACAGTCCACACTATCACAGTGAGGCATACTATCTGAAAAACGTTTATATTTTCTTTATGTTAATAAAGTTACAATCAATTACGTAAATAGTACCAAAAATTTTTTCTAGAACAAATTATTGATTGGAATTCGCTACACAAATTATCTACAGATACAGAATCTGTATATAAGATCCTATGTGAAACTATATAGGTTTATCTTTTTTTTAATGTGTGTATTTTTTAACTCTATTTCACATATCTATCTTTATAAGTTTATTTCAGTTACGTAGAAAGGCGGTAAAATAAAAACAGTAAATGTTATTTAATCTACATACTATTTCTTTAGTATTTATCCGTCCCAATAAGTCATATTGAAGTTTTATTAACGTCTTAACATATAACGCTTCCTCTTCCGTTGACCCTGCTTGCAGAGCTGAGTAATTATGTATTCTGAAATAAAATAACGATTGCTACTTCCTCAAGTAAGTAAGCGTTTGTATGTATAATTTATTTTTCTTTACAACATGTTGTGTTACAA
>DWDT01001819.1:0-14952 GCA_018245595.1 Microceris scylla | reverse complement strand
GTTAAGGCCATAGTATGCCACGCTGGGCAAATGCGTGTTGGCAGATTTCACACATCTTAGAATTTTTTTTATAAATTCTAAGGTATGCAGGTTTCCTCACGACGTTTTCCTTCACCGTTAGCAAGTGATATTTAAAAAAACGCACTTTTGTAAAGAGGTGCGCGCCAATGATTTGAACCCAGAACGTCCGGAGTGAGAGGATGAATTCTTAACCACTAGGCTATCACTGCGTAAATAGAGCTGGGTAATTTAGATGTAATTTTGTTCACATCTAATGATTTTACCACTTACGATACCATAAGCAATCTTACCCCCACTCAGCACAGTGGTCCCGTCAGCTAGGGTGGTGGCGGTGCAGTACCGCGGCAGGCCTTTGCTGCTAATGAAGTTCTTGGAGCGCTTCCCCTGTTCGATAAGTTTCTGCGGCGGCATGCCCAGCAGCTCGATGATGCACGCCATCTGATCAGCTTCGTCCTCGCCGGGGAATAAGGCGAACCCTGGAACATTTTACATAGATCATTTTTAAAATCATTCTATTTATTTCCATGATCTGTTTTTCTCTTAAAAAGGGATAAGACTAAAAAGCCCGTTAATATTAACTATATTTCTCTCGGCCGACTCCAATATTAGCCGGTGCAGTCAACTTTTTTACGCTACAGAATTAGCAAACCATTAAGTTAGCGAATCCATTAAGTTAGCAATAATGTTTAGTCGCAGAAGTAAGGACAGCGCAGACAAATCTTTGACAATATTCTGCTATACATTTGAACGTACCTACGAATGGAAATTTATAACAGACTTGATATTTTTACACTCCATTCCATATTATAAATAGCTCAAACAAATAATAAATAAACAAAAAGTACAGGATCAATTCACCACAAATATTTGATATAGGAATGAGTACGTTTTGCGGGTGTACCGCACAAGCCTCCTAAGCCTCAAACAGACGTATTGTTCGAACACAATGGGGCTTAACAGTTTTAAGGATAAGCCTTCGAGCACATGTGGAGAGCTTCGTGTCCGGTTGCAATAAATGGAATAACATGGGGTTCATTGTACAATTTTGGAAATCTAGAGTCGAGAGCCGAATTACACGCTGTGTCGATTACTGATTTGTATACAAATTTCATTTTGTATTTAAGCCCATTATACCCTTATAGAGGTTTGTGGTTAGAATCTAAGCGTTATAAAATTGACCCTCCCCCTATTCCCCGGATCTTCGGCCAAATCTTGGCAGTCATTAGAACTTTCTATAATGGCAACATGCCGAAACATGTTAACGAAAACACCGCGAAGACACCTATTGGGTTGTCTAGTAGCAGTTGCCCACCCTTGTACAATGCTACCCTAAATGATCTCATTGTGAGGTGAGTCGTGTGTCCATCGATGAAACAATGAAAGGGTTAATGAAGACAAATTATGTTTGTCTCTTTATTTATTACCTCGAAACTAAGAATACTTTATTACATTAATACATACAATTGTATACAACAATGTATTTTATATTAACTAAAATACTGCTCTCGAGAAAATAACATCCAACGAAATACTTTTTGTTTAATATTTAACGTGTTCATGAAAGCTATTCTTACTAGTATATAATATATAGTCTTACATAAATGTGTAAATGACGTAAGTTATTATGTCAATAATTACTTTCAAACTCGGTTGTTCTCACCATCTCAACTACTTTGCCATAATGATATAAAAATATGTGAAGGTAAAGAAATGTTATGTTTACATTTTAAATATTTTTAAGGTTGTATTTTAGACAAATTTTAATGATATACTGACACAGAACCGTGTTAAATATTATACGTTAAAAGGATTGCGTTTCGTAGGTAGGGCATATAGAAGAGTATTATAAAGGTCGACGCTCTATATACACATCGTCATGCGGTTGCCGTACAGGATATTTGCCTTTATACTACGCGACGATATTTTCTCCTAACAACCTGGCGTTCGGCATGGCTCCACCGAATTCTATTTCCCTGGCACCTTTGCCTTTTACCACTAGAACGTGAACTATATAAAGTTCTCGATTTTTTTTCTTCCACCACGGGCGCGACTCAAAAGCGTGCCATTAAAACGGTGGTGTACGGTTTTCAAATAATGCACACAGAGATGCGAGTAATGAGTTTATAAAGAGAAAACATGAAATAAAATACCGAGTCCTATCCGCAAACGGAACCGTTTAGAACTCTCTCTTCCTCTGCAACGATATGTTTCACTAATAATATTAAATTATCTAGACTCAAGATGTACGTCGGCATCGTTCCTATGCTTTCGTAGAACTTCCTCATGAAAATATATTTCGCTAGAAACATTTGAAGATGCGATATTCTTTTGTTTTATTTTTATTCTTCCAACGAACCATGTTTATTTTACAATTGCTATGACCTACAATATCATAATATTCTATGCAAGTTCTACAAATAGAATCTTCTAGAAAGTTACGATTATAATCGACCTCGCTTAGCTTTACAAGCCTGTGTAATTAGTAAAAACTTGAAGGTGTAGATCGCTCTCTTGAAATAGGGTTACCTGTTAGCAGTTCAGCCAGTATGCACCCCAGGGACCACATGTCGATGGGCATGCCGTACCGAACGCCCATCATCACCTCGGGCGCGCGGTAGAACCTCGACTGAATGTACGTATACACACGCTGGTGCTCATAGCACGAGCTGCCAAAGTCTATGACCTGGAAAGAGAGAAAAGAAAAAATCATTATGTGATGATGAAAATAAAGAAGAAATAGATATAACATAGGAACTATAAAATATTCATGAAATTCCAATCTTCGACTAAAGTCACTTTAGAAAACATGATTAGCAAAATTACATCATTAAACACAGTGCAGCTGCACATAACTTTTATTGATTGAAATTATTGAAATAAATTATATCGAAATAAGTATTGTTGTTTATCGAATTAACAATTGTTTCTAGTTAATACATAGAATGCAATATTTTGATTTATACCTTGTTGTTCAACTGATTCTATACTGTATATTCAAACCAAGTTTTTTTCAGGAAAAATTTAAGTTTCCTGAAAAAACGTAGATTCTCAATTCAGATAACACTACATATATAGCTATGTTAGCGTCTCACATGCTACACTGTTGCCATTGCCAGAGAGTGACGATCATTACATACATTCATTAGAAGAAAATTCTTCGAAACATTGTACGAGCGTTAGCGCTGTTTACAACATTTTCCACAATAATATTTACATCGTCGATTCGGAAATACGAGTTTGTTATTCATTCACTTTCGTTTCATTTGATTATTTATGCTTTGAGCGCAATATCATGAAATATCTGTTCGGTTTGGAGGCGATAATTGTATCGATTGTTGATGTGCAGAGACCGAACGTTGGTATCGGCCGCGATGATAAAATCCAACACAAGAGGTGGAGAAAAATCATTGGTAGAAAAATAAAGAAATGTTCATTGTCCTAGATATTAAATCATAAAACATTTCATGCAGGGAGTTTTGAATCAATAACAGTTTGAAGTTTTTGCAAGCATTCATTAAAATCATAAGCATCGCTAAATCTTAAAATCATATATCTGCCTATTCCCAGATAAACGTACAAAATAATATTTAAATACCAAGACAAAAGACAGAACAGTAATGCCATTTACTTGACATGAAAAAAGGATTGCAACAGCGTGATTGGAAGACATCAGACTCTGACCAGTCTGAGGTGAGGTTCCGTGTTCAGTATACACACCACTGTGCTCGCTGCCTAACTTAGGACAAACTCAATTACCGCGAGGTACTTCCATTTGCATGTACTAAAGGAAATAGTACGACAGTAAAACATACCTATGAACAAACAAACACATATACTCGCCCGCAATTGACGCACATTACACAGTAGTCCATCAAATTAACAGCCCATTGTTATCCGTAATACTCTAAAACGTGGATCTTGAGTCTGTTATGGCAACACTACATGGAATTTGACATACGGTTTGTTCGTATTGTTCAGTCCAATGTTTATATCGCGTCCCTTTTGCATCATCATCATCATCACCAACAACATACTCCCGCCCACTGTAAGCTATATAGGCTAACAGGCTCTTTCTGGGCATGCGTTTTCCATCTTAGGACGCATCCGCACTTTCCATGAGGCGGGATCGCGGCCAAACGGTAGCCTATCATATAATAAAAAAAACTGTTGGACACGGACCTCTCCAAAAGCACGACACTGAGTACGATCTTCAGCTCTTCGCATCCAACCGATGCCAGCCAGTTTGCGTATATCGCATGTGTCTCTTTTTAAATTTCAACAAAAACGAATGAACCTAAATCGTCTCACAATTTAATGTGATCGCCAAATCGACTGTGACATAATTATACCATTTTTAATGTTAGTTTTATGTGTTCCAATAAAATTATATGTTTACGGAGAAAACACATTCGTACGAGAAAGAACTGGGTCAGGACATCCTCCCATTTTTCTTCGTACTGAAATGAGTGATAAAAAATAAATTAGATATCTAATACTTTAAAAGCAATTACTCAAAACCGAATTACACAGCACTCAGACGCAATCAACGCAGTAATAAATTAAAAAAATCCGTAGCTTTAGTCTTGTAATCCCCGAAGGGGTAGGCAGTGTGGTGTAGTACACTCCCACGTTAATTTCACCAACATAACGAGGCAGTCGAATTTTAATTACAGTTAAACAATTAGTTATAACATAAAATTCCGCCTTTATTTTTCCTAAGGAATGGACAGAAGAGGGGTTCCATTTTTCCTCTGATGTGACTCGGAGTCTGGATCTGTGCCCGGTGTATGATATTAGGCTCATCATTTACCCCATGGTGGGACTTAAACGTACTCCCTGCCTACACCTTTGAGGATTACAGGCCTGATGTTACGTAGTTACAATGCGACCCACTAAGACACAATAATTAAAATAAGACGAAATACGATAAAGGTAAGGACAAGCAAATATTTTTGAAAACGTTAAAATCATTCTACATTTACCGATTAAATATTCGAAATTGTAAACAAGTATTTCCTAACTATGGTTTCAAAGGCAAGTTTAACATCCCAAAAACATTCTTTGAAGCGTTAGGATCTGCGAACGTAAACTTTACGTATTTCACGGAATCTACCTTTGAGGGTTCTATAGCAGGAGGAAAATGTTTAAGATTTTACTTTGTAGCTTTGTAATAACAATTAAGAAGTTAAATTTTAATTATTATTCAAAGAATTTTAAATTTCGGACAGTTAAAAACAGAGTACCCATACGTATTTGTCTAACAGACTACTATTTTATGAAACAACATAATAAGAAATTGAAGCTACTCACAATATTACATTACTTTGATCACTATGTTCCATAGTGATCCTATGACGCTGTTCGTACGTGTATATACGTTCGTGTAAATACAATATATTTATAAAAATAATGAACATGTCGATAAATAAGGACACCATCTCAAAACATCCTGGGAAAGATTATTTTCAAGCAACTAGTTATTACAAAACCAATTTAACCAATCTATTATTGAATAATACGGCAATATCTTCAGTTACATTTAGATTCCCGAAAAATTCCAATCCACTCAATGTCAACCTAAATACCGCACTAGAATTATTCACTCATGAAAAAGCGCGATAAACAGACCGGATCACTTTCAAGCGGAGAGCATTTATCAAATTGCTATCGACGCGTAAACGAGTCAATTGTGGCGGCGTAAACAGTTCCACGTCAGATGGGGACAAGGTGACCAGATCGCATGTAAAAAAACGGACAAATTAATTGAATGTTTATCAACATATACATATATCCGGACGTTTTGAATATGGAACTTTCTGTTAACCAATCAGATGATGTAACATAACATCACACCTGTGTTATCTCGAAGGGATAGGCAGAGGGGTGGAGCACTCCCACGTTTTAATCTGTCATGTTATATGTAAATTTCATGGAAGAGGTGATAGGCTTATTGTGATTACTAGGCAGTTAGACGAATGTTTTTACGACATCAATTCATTATCGATGGTCACTTAACATGAATTAGTTCGACCTTTCTATATCAGACGCACTTAACATGCAAATAGGGCTAATAGGGTTGATGGTTGCACGCAGTGGAATATCAGACCAATTATTCCTAACAATTCTTCCTAGCAAGTGGCAAACGCATATCAACCCCGCCTGTATCATTGCCAAGAATTTGTTTTGCGAGATGTACATCAAAATTACTATGACCGAATTTTCGAATAGCAATGATAAACCGAAATCTCATAATCTGGACCAAACATTACAAGTCTATAATGTTTCTTTAACGCTCTATTCATGAGGTTCAACGACCAGGGTTTCTCAACCTTTGGCACGGCCCTTTTCCATTAGGCAACCATGTCAGGATTAACTGTTGAGTCGCTTCTAATTGCGTGTTTTAATGATCATCGAGATCGGTCGGAGTGATGGAAATAATTTAAGTCCCAATTAAATTTTTCCAACAAACGAACATCCGATTTTTTTCTGTTCACCAACTTTATCTCTGCAGTGTTTTTCGTTTATATTTCTGTCACTTTTTCTAGAGAATAACTCCGTGTATTGCATTACATATTTCATTTTTTTTAACTGAAAGTTAGTAATCATTAAACGTAAGATCTGCAAATTGTTGGATAAGACTCACTTTCTTACGTTCATTATAATTTCTGCACGTGCATTAAAAAAATATACTTTGCTGGTGAACAGTGTAATTATGAACGGAAATAATAAACTTATATAGCGCACTGTAAAAATAGCGGATTAATTTCTAGCAGTAAAATTGTTAGCACTTACAATATGACAGTTCATCGCTTTATTAGAAACCAGGAGTTCTTTGAACTCAATTTAGCATTAAATCTGCGGCTACAGGAAGGACACAATGCATGCGGTTTCCTTAGAAAAACGGGCGGTGACAGTAATAAGTAAGTGAGATATCGCTCCCGATTTGCCGTTTCGCCGAAACCCCGGCGCCGGAGCCGCTGGCAGGGGACCAATTGTGACTCCCATGTACCAGACGAAGCGATGATTGTAGTATTAGTAATACTATACTGTTATGCAAAATCAAACAAAACATCTGTTTCGAACGACTTGTATATAATTACCACAATGTATATGGGTCTCCGCATCTACCTACCTATATTGAATACGAGGAGTTCTAAGCCGCGGTGTTGCAGATAATGATGCTTGAGGTGAGGGGCCAATCCATGTCAATAAATTATTCAATCCATAGTAAATCCATCAACTCGATTTATCACGTAGATAACACTGCTTAGAATGTCTACCATAATGTCACGTTTGAATGGACTTTATGTTGTTCCAACTTCCAACTGCGACAAAATATTCAGTTTTCATTGAATAATTAGGCGTGTAATTGCACCCAAACTAATAATAAAATTATTAGGTGCATAATTACACACACTTATTAATGAGCGCATATCAAAGATTAATTTTTATAAAAAACTCACGTACTTGTCAACACATGTAAGAACAGACACGTTGATTAAATGATATTGATTCAAGCCATCGCGACCGATTACATAATAAAATGCACATCTTCAACACCTCGCTTATATCGAGGCACAGCACATCGAAATAAACCCGATAGCCATCATGCCACTATATCCAGAACGCAATTTCTTTATGGAAACTTCGATCACATGTCTCGTAAATCAACCATGATGGATTTTCGAGCCATTGAGATTTCATTGCAAGCTGAAGTATGCGAAATATTTGAGGAACTCAGGAGTACATTCCCCTGCGTGCGTACATTATCGTTTCGGCATATTGATTCAGTTACGTAAAGGTCTAAGTCGAAAATGACCTTCTAAACTTTCATGTGACTGACTGGTAACCACGTGGCACACGTGGCAATAATGAATGCGTTGTAACAAAACAAAATTCCAAATCGTATAGCAACCCTGTTTTATTACTTGTGGAAGTCCTCGCCAATATATTTTCTCACTTTTTGATCCTAGTATAAAAACACCGTGATTTATACTAAATAGATACTATCAGATACAATGAGGATAAGAAAATATCCATTTCCTAACAAGACATTTAAAAATAGAAAGAAACAATAATGTTAATAATATACTACCAACTTCCCTATAAGCAGACTCGTGGCATCAAACCGATGGATTCGCCTAGCGCGCGAATGTTGAATACGGTTTCAGTGCAACAATAACGTAACGAAAATAGCAATGTTCGGATTTAGTGCAGCCGGTTATATCTCCGGCTCCGGTTTTAGATAAATTATCGTCGGATCGGCGGGCGCACTGACTCCGACGCCGGGATACCGGCTGTGGTCGATGTTTATGTGGTGGACGAATTGTTGTTTTGTTCTGTCGGTAGGTACGAGTTGGTAGGTGAGTTTAATTTACAAGAGGCATTTGAATTTCGAAAGTTGCAACACGACTCTGTCGCGTAGATCCGCATTGTATTAAATATAAAACAGTATTAAATACTTAACATAATATAACCCGTTAAAAGTGGTAGTACACACTCCTCTATTCTCGTACTTCTTATAAACCTTCTGGTAAATTAAGGCGCAAAATTATCTTAAGTACATACGGAATAAGTCACTGAAAGATTCTTCTAACGGAACGTGCATACTAGGTGGTATCTACTGGGTGGTAGAAAATGTAGACACGCGTCATCCGAGACAGTGCTACCGTTACATTGTAATGCAATTTCTTTGAAATAAATGGTGAACATTGCGCATATAGTTATTTATATTAATTGAAATAGTTTTGTGTAAATATAGCTTTATACTGTGATATGATGCCAATGTACATATGTATATATAAAAACTGTATTTTAGACAATAGTGGTGCAGGTAGCGATGGCGACACATTCATTTAATATTAACGTGAGACGACATCCTTTTATGAAACTTTCAAATCACAATACGCAATTACGTAGACCTACCAGATGTAAACAGGGGAACGAAAGAATCGTTAATGATAATTAATTAATTGTTACAATGGCCAATTAACGCGAATAGGATCCTACCAGCTGATGTACAGTGAAATCATACGTCCGCACTATTAACACACCTGTAAAAAAAGTTCAACAATATGTGAGTGGTATACCGACATATTTTTGGCACAGCTCCGTTTAAAACTAATTAGACACTAAATTACGCTTGAAAACGGTATTTCTTGGAAACAATATCCGTATACAACGGGAAAACTCGAGGACTATGAACCAGTTTACATGCTTTTCTTGATAATTGTTGAAAAATTTTAATTTCGGTATAGATAGAATTGGTAAGCGGTTGAACAAAATTATTATTGTGTCACACAGACTTGAGTTTATTCCTGATTTCTTTTATTGGATTGATCAGCACTTGGACACGAAGTGACGGATAAAAGGAATAAAATTCTACAATTAATAAATGGAATGGAAATGTATCGAACGATACTCTGCCGCCTATTTGTATGAAATTTCTGGAACTGGAATATCGTCATACGTACTCTCAAGGAGGAAGGTTATCGCTCACTTTACGAAAGTTCACGAGAAATTAAAGATAAGAGGTAAATCTGCCATTATTAATCCACTTTTAATATTATAAATTCGAAAGTATGTCCATGTATCTGTTACGCTTTCTCGGCTAAACCGCTGGGCCGATTGTGATTAAATTCGATATCGAATTAACTCGAAGCCTGGGGAAGAACATAGGCTAAAGTTATATTATGTTTTTTAAAGCAACCGTTTGGATGGATGTGAGGATTATTAGGTAGGTAGGTAAGTAGGTATATCAAATTGCACCTTCATAGTCAGACGCTTTGCACATTGTAGAGTACCGATGTAGTTTGCACCTTAGAAAAAGATATAAAGTTTATATGAGAATAATAAAATACCTTTTACTTGATTACTGACAATGACATTGTCATTTTAATTAATTAGTAATACAAACGTGACCGAGAAGACGAGCTAACATTGTAAACTGTTGTTGCTACTCGCAAAGGGAACGCATATATGAATAGAACTTGTTTACAAAAAATACAAGTATATAAGGACGACCAACGTTTGTACTTCATAAGGTCAGTTAACCAATAGAAATTCAACGAAAAGCCTACAAATTGACAGAAATATTGGCTTAGCAAATTTTCTAATCCGGTCACTTGCACGGGCCGCTTCACAAGTTATCCCACTTCCACTCACTCATATACATGTAGCTGAAGTACGCTATAAGTATTAATTAAAACTGTAGCAAATAAAAGAAGATAGTTCTTAGTATTATTTATGGGCCTGAGTGTAAGGAGTTTCAAACTCCCACCATAAGAGACCAAGACAACGTGAATTGCCCCTGTAGTAGAACAGACCAGGCTTTGGTGACCGGTCGACCGCGATATAAGACAACTTTCTTAGGCACGGCTAAATTTCTTGGTCAGTGGAAATAATGGATTAAAACATTTCAGGGGAGGACTGTATTCAGCAATGGACTGAAATATGTGACGATGATGATTTATGGGACTTGTTATCATAAATATAGCCTGCCGATTAATTAATCTCTGTGGAGACTGCGAGAGTTCATAGCAGACGAGACGACTCCACTACATGCAGTTGATAACTCAAACATTTATATAATCATAATATCAACACATCGACAAAGCCCAACGTGATTGAATCACGTAAATATCGGCGATAAATCGATCGAATGTCATAGCGAGCTACAGAAATAGCGTTGTCGGGAGAATATCAAAGACGTCATTGGAGCTCTTACTACACCTTGGAAACACGTGGACCAGAACGTGATTATGGAGCGTTGTGCGAACATCCTGCCGAGAAATAGGTAATGAAACACCGATTTTGCCGCTACAATGTTTAGACATGACGACATCCTTACTATTATGTTGTTTAGTCAAAATTGTACTGTAAAATACAATAGTGTTAGTCAGCATTTTTAAAATCCATGTTGTACATTGTTAAAATTATATGCCTTTTATTTTCAGCATTTGATATATATGGTGTAAAAGTATATGACACAAATTCTGCATTCTCCGACTGATAGGCGTGATTTTTTTAATTAGTCTATATTTGTATATAGGTATTCAATACAATTTATTAATTTTCATAATGCAATTGTATTATTTCAAACAGTAAGAATGCGCACTCTAACGTATGTTCTCGTAAAAGTTATGTCTATAGATCTATTTCCTTTCAACGCGAATACGTTCGATTAAATTTCAACGCATAACTCTTGTGAGACAGCCACTTACGCATCCACACGAAAACACTCATTGTCAAGAACCCTCGGAAACTTCTTAAGCAGTCCCATAAAACTGTATTTTACTCCGGCGCTGGGGCAGTAAACTTTGAAAATCCACTTTCTACTTCGTCACGTTCTAACAAGTTTTTAAATCAAAATACGACGGCATTGGTTTGAGCGAAGCTTCGAACTCAACAATACGTCGTGTTTACGAAAAGAATTTCTCACAACGTACAATTTCACTGGCGAGCTATTTGTTCGGGCGATCGCGTGCCGCTACATCAAGGATATTGATATGAGAAATGTAGAAAAAAAAGAAGTGTGATTTGAAAGCTGATAAATTTGCCGCCACTCATTCGTCACTTGCTCGTTACGAAGGAATGCGAAGGTCACAGACACATTTCGATGGTCTTTGAGATAGATTTAGATCAAAACACAATATTAAAATGTTACTTCTAATATTAGAAAGTTGTGAGCGAGCTGTGTACGTTCATTCAAAATATTTTAAAAACATTTTTTTTATATTTACATTTTCACTTTTGGTGCGTCTCAGAAGTGAATGGTGATTGTATGGATTTTGTTACGGTTCCTTAAATAACACACGGAGCAGCATTTCTACTAATTAAAAAATTAAATGGTTTTTGAAAATTTCATGTAGCAAAAATAAGTTTTCGTAAACACTTTCTCTAAAATTCACAAGACACAAACACGGCATTTAATATAGAAATTAAACCAGATTCATAGACACATTTATAAAGCCGGATCATGTCACGAGTAATAAACTAACTAAAGTCAACAAGTACCCATGTTGATAGACAAGGCGACAGCCATGGCGAAAAGATTAGGGTGACCTTACATAGCACCTTGGAAATCGTGATTATAAGTTATAAATAGAATACACGTGTAAAAAAGGAAATGAATAAAAGAGTAGGCTTGGATTTTAACAATAGTCGAACGAATTGTTATATTTAAAGCCAATTTCAAACAAATTAAATTCTTCTATGTGCAATAGAACTTACAGATGGCGTGATTTCGTGTTATAGAGGAACGACTAATGAGGAATGGGAATGAAAAAATAAAGAACAAGGAAAAGAAATAACTTTAAATAAGTTGTAACTATGTAACTATCCATAAAACATTTAATCTAAGATTAGCGTAAGAAAAATTTTATCCCTTTTGTTGGAATTTTGGTAAATTCTATATTACACCTGAAGCATTTCACACATGTGATCACCAATGAATACATAGATTACGCGAACTAAACACCCCCTTCTTAAAACGTATACATAATATACAGTAAGGTTCGTGTTAGAATGATTTTTACTAAGCCCCAATTTCATAATCTCAGTAACTGGTGTCGAATCGAATGTGTCATACATGTATTTCAGATATTCGAAAATGTCATACATATATTTCAAATATTCGTACACAATTACATCATTGCTATTTTGGAAGCATCACCTAAGCTGAATAGTGTTTGGTTTTTGACCAACGTCTTTGAGGTTCGGCCAAATACTGTTTCAAATGCAGATATTGATACCCGTGGGCGCGTCTGCGATGTATCTGATATATCCATGTTTCTGGTTATATATTTATGTGAAGTCATTGATTCAGTTAAAAATCTACATATAAAAAAACACATCAAACAGCATCAAGTGCTGAATGCAAAATCCAAGGTTAAATCGTTATAGCTATCGGCATTTAAGATGGAAATGGCTGGCGAATAATAAAGAGAGAGCATCGCGTGAGCGGCGCAGTCAAATGACCACCCATCTTGTAACACTTACAATCTATCACTTATCACGTTGTTACTTAGGCTGAGTCAGTTCTGTTTATCGATGTTATCTTCACTTACGACTATAGCATAGTCCGTACTGGAGCAGTATGGTGGTAATATGAGTTCGAAGCGCCAGCAGTTACATGGGAGTCCCGAGCTCAGGAACGTAGAAAAGATTGACAGATATAATATGTAGTATTTTAGATAATTGAAGTGTGGTAAAAATTTCGTACGTCATCATTCATGAAGTATACCTAAATGTACATTTTATATTATTTTTTTATTTAAGATATTCATAGATGATGTGAATTGGTATTGTGCTGTACTATGGTACTATTAGATACAACAAATCGGTTTGAATGAAACCATTTCGAAGATACATATATGCGATACACATGGATGTATATGAGCAGAGCTATAATCTATTGTTCGGAAACTGGGAAATAGTATGCGTAGGCGAAGTGCTAACTTTTTGAGGACGCTGAAACGTAAACTTCCGTTTTGAATACGCTGCTTGTGTTCAAACATTGCCGTCAAATCGTACTACGTCACGTAATTCTATACATATCAATTTCGAAGCTTGTATACTTTTGTTAATCCCGATTTATCAACCATGAAAATTAGCAGTGATAGCCTAGTGGTTAAGAATTCAGCCCCTCACTCAGGGGGTGCCGGTTTCAAATCCACGGCGCGCACCTCTTTACAAAAGTGCGTTTTAAATTTAAATATCACTTGCTAACGGTGAAGGAAGACATCGTGAGGAAACCTACACATCTTAGTAATTATAAAAAAAAGCGTTTTTCTTTTATAGAATTCGGTGTTTTTTTATATCGAATTACATTGTGGATTATACTTAATTCTTGGATTTTTCTGTGTCTTTTTTTCTACTCTATAACCTTTAACGTGTTGTTTTTTTCATTACTCGCATAACTCATATATGGGTGATTTATTAGAATGAAAAAACAAACATCAAAGTCTTGCGCAATCACAAAAATTATATTTTAATCGCATATTTCTCAATACCTTTATTTAGGCAAATTCATCAAGCTGTTCGTTCACTGCAGCGCATAGACGTGTCCTAACAGATATTGTTTTTGCCCATAATTAATAGATTCCCCATTATATTTGGCCAAAACATAAGAAAATAAAGAGATAACAAATTAAAAAAAAATATGATAACAGTTCTATTCTATTTAATTTCTTAATACTTGTACGTTATGTTTACACATTCATAAGAGGTAAATACTACTTAACTAGATAATTTTCCGTTTAATTAGTTACAAGAAATTAATAGGTACACACAACATGTTTGTACTATTAAAACACACAACATGTTTGTACTATTAAAATGTTCGTTGAAAACTTGTGCAATAAACTACAAGTTATACAGGGAGACAACGTAAAAATAATATAAGTATTCAGGTTGACATATAATATCGAAATAAGGCATTATTTTCTAGTTAGAAAAAATATAACACTACTTTGAACAGTACTTCGAACTTCAACTTCAAGAGGAGTTGAAGAAAGGTAACCTATAATTATTAGAGATCTTACTTTGAAACCATTTGAAAAGTAGCGAAATAAAAACTGTAGTGCATATATTGTACGCTGTGATAAATTACGGATGTTCATGAAAGCATCCACCGAGATAAAATAATTCAGTAAAATTGAGACGTTTAGAAAACTAGAACGGATGGTGCGTGCTCATCTGCAGTCTGCTATATATTTATATTTAATTTCGAATAAACCTTACTAACTTTTTTTTATAGAATTTTTTTATACTAACTGATGCGCTACGACTATTGGTAATTATCGCACTGAAAAATATTGTAACGTAACATCACGCCTGTAATCCCCGAAGGGGTGGGCAGAGGAGTGTAGTACACTCCCACGTTTCACCAGTTACGTTTAAGTCCCATGGAATAGGTGGTGAGCCTATTGC
>DWDT01001818.1:0-14954 GCA_018245595.1 Microceris scylla | reverse complement strand
CTATTACCATGCATCGGGCACATATCCAGACTCCGAATCACTACTAGAAAATCTAAATTAGAATTTTTTTTTGTAGTGATCGACCCGGGAATTGAACCCGGGACCTCCCGATCGGCAGTCCCACTTGCAACCAACACGACCAATGAGGAAGCCAAGCCTAGCGTAGTTACTATACATTTAATATAATTATTACTAGTAAATAATTCACATAATATTTATTAATACAGTGTTAGGAATAAGTATCATATATTTTTTAATACTTCTATTTTTTGTTATAAGGAATTAAGGAGTTTTTAATTACTTTGGCGCTTTCAGTCTACCAACCTGCATTTGTCCGATGTGGCCAACGCAACCCTTCTAATACCGAGAACCCATGTCTAAGGTGGAACGATACAAAGGTCGCTGATGATGATGACTAGCGCGAAAAGATGGAGAGCAAGGCTCCGCAGAAATGGCTACTGCATTTCTGCGTCTGCACGACATTAATTAAAAGAGCGATGGTTGGAACCTCGACCTAATTACTATTTTATTACGAATATTATATGTTCCATCAAAGAAGACATGTAATTTTATCAAAATTCGTTCCAAGGCGAGGGCGCCCCCTTTTATATGATATGAACCTTGGACTTTAGAAATTTATCAAAAGATTCCGTTCAGTCATCTCTCCATTGAATTTTGGATGCTTCTGAATTCAATGGATGAGCGTGTGTTTAATGAGATCTAATATGATACATATTTTTTACTCATATTTAATATATCCAGGCGTTTTTAAATCACAGTATATAAAATTAATCAACGTCGTTCAACCAGACAAGGAGTCATCCATGAAGCAAATATTTTGAATTACTCGAAGTAGCAAAATAAACGCAGATATTTTCAGAAAATTAGCCCTTAGAACACATGATATGGAGCTGAAAATATTTCGGTAATTATAAATCAATGTCAATAATCCTAGCCTGTTATTTTGAATTTGGAAAACATTCTAAGGTGGCTTGAATTAGTGCAATTTATAAACGAACGGAGGTTTCAAGTAGTTTTGGCAAACCACTAACAAACCACTGCTGGCCACGGATCTTCTCACAATCTTCCACCCCATTAGTTTCGAGAGTATTAACAATCACTTCCCTTCGTTACGCACCCCTCGCCTCATGTTGCGCAGTGCCTCAGGGTACCTTCACAAAATATTTAATATACCTAACGGTAACTCTAATTACACAATTCATATCAAACAACGCACTTCCGAAGCAAATTCGTAAGACAAATACACTCTATTTGCGAACACCCAACACAGACTTATTTCTACCTTCAGCAAACAGAAAGTTTAGCTTGAAGGCAATGAGTAGGGAGTCTTGACAAAAGCGTTTCCAATTTATTTATCACATATAATATATCAACTGCTTTGCCAGAATTAATGACACTTTTAGGCAACTTTCTTTGAATACAGCTGGGCGCTTAGAGATTTTTTACTGCTCACACCGAAAAAGACTTATTTAAACCTTTGATCTTGAAAAGTTTTCTGACGTTTTCTTCGAAAAGTTTTGTTCTCTCAGAAACAAATGAAAATAAAAGACATGAAGTATGTCTAACTTTGACAAAAAATGACTATAATATATGTGAATTATATAAATATAGTTAGATAATAGTAACACTAAGTTAATCATTACAAAATCTTTTACGTACATATGTGCACATAATTATCCAAAATCATAGACTCAAATGAGTGTGTAAAAATGTTAATTTTAATGACCCATTGTTCCACACATCTCCTGCATTACAACATTAATACGAAGAGACACATATTAAAATATAATAAGAAGAACAAGCAAAAATTTCGGAAGCTTGACATATAGCTGTCGGCCAAATTCCACTAATTTAGATGGAGGCTTTTAAATTTAGAACAGAGCAAGGAATCGGAAGTCGCAGATACATTTTCATTGTTACATTTTGTGAATTTTGTAACACAGCCGCAATGGAAAACGTGGGAGGAAAAACATGTTTCGGGTTTTGGAAGAGAAAAGACGGTCCTGGGTTTTAATTATAATATAATGTTAATTTTTTTCAGATTACACATACAAACATATACTCGTACTCACTCTCATTGTACAAGACAGTACAACAGAGTATTTGTGAATTAGGCGTTCATTCAACCAGCCTCAGAGCGTCTTGAAAAAAATAAATCAAAATATTTTTATTATCATAAAAACTAAACGTTTTGACATTTTTTTTACATGAATAGTACATAGGCGAAAGTAAATCTGTCTATATGTCTTTTTAAATTTAGAACGTTGAACTGATTTCGGGGAAATTGTCATGGAAAAGAGTAGCCTAAAAAAGGAACACATGGTAAATAGAAAAGTTATAAATTAACTAATAGGAGAGTTATAAAATCTTACTAATAATTACTTAGTTTCTTACACTTATGAAGTTACTCTTAAAAACAAGGTTTTAAGAAATGAAGCTAACGGTCCAGCAGTGACCAAAATTCAACCGTAATCCATTAAATTTTGCGACTGAACGTTATTGAGTTTCTCACGTCAAAGAGTATACCTCTATAAATCTCTATTCTGTGATACTGTTTGACCACAGATAAGTACGTGTCTGACATTGACAGGATGAACGTAAAGAATAAACATTTCTTAAATGTATTTGTGGCACAAAACACACTTACTAAAGTTTTACCTCCCTGGTCTACTTTTTCTCGATATGGGCTTTCTAAATCTAAGGCTCTATATCTTGGTGTATGCTAAATCTCACATTACATCATGACCTCAATATTATTAAAATAAATATGTATATGAATATGAAATTGTGTGAAAAATATCGTTAACACAATATTATCGTTAATGCAAATTCGCCATTAATCCATTCGAACATTGAAATCCACAATTCAAAAGCTATTCATATTGCGTCGCTTAATCAAACATTACGTAGATTTCATGAAAATGATTAGGTGCCATATATCAGGGGTCTATGCTCAATTGGTCCAGTACTTTTGATTTATGCGAACAGACGGAGGTCAGACAGGCTGGGAACGGCTTTCCGTTCGATTCTGACCCTAATAAATCTCATTTGGAGACAGGCGAGTCACTCAGTTTATATATTTGTTATCTGAACATTTTGTAGTGAGCTACAACAAAAGATTTTTTATCAACAAGTTTTATCTTTAAATATGATCAGTATTTAATAAACGATACAAGAGAATAATTAAGTCTCTTATATCATTGAAATTAATGGGGTGAACTTATGATGGAACACACCAGTAATCAATCATCCCTCCTTTAGAGTGAGATTGCTTCAGATTCCGTGATTCGATTTCAATTAAATCCAAACTCAACAATGAAACAATAGAAGAAATTTTTTATAACTTTGTACAGCAAACTAAATTAGAAATACCTCAAATCCAAAATACAAAATAAACTAAGTGAGAGCCACTTAAAAATATTACACGAATGAAAACAAATTTTAAGGAACAAGACTGTGGAAAGACGAGTGGTGGCAATTTATAACAACGGTTAGAGCGACGCGTGCGTCGATGTATGGCGCTTGTGGCAAAGACAAATCGATAATGTTCGACTTCGTCTGCGTTTCTGAGAATTTTTCAAAAGAGCGTAAGCATGAGATTCTCTTTCACTGTTTTCCTTTTGAGTCTTATTTTATTTTGTACTCCATTCCTTATTAGATCTTATATTAATCAATTCTTGTATTTTTTGCAAATTCTGCACTTTGATACCGTCTGCATTTTAAAGTCAATTTAGGAACAATTAAAAACAAAGGTTCCTTTTTTGGCTCTTTTAAATCTCGCTATTTTTACAATTTATTACTATCTTTGAAACTTTTTTTAAATATATCTTTTAATTAGCATTAGTATCAATGAAATTCATTGCAACGGCAAACATACTCGTATATCCACTGTTTGGTTTGTCTGCATTTCTATTTATAATCTGTAGTTTTAAGTTTTAAGTTTGGTTGCGCTGGGTAGATTAATTATCTATACATTGTCTGTGGTCTTTGCTCTCTTTTATTCTTATCTCATTAACGTTTCCGCGTAGAACACGGAAATACTTTTCCCCGCGTTCCAAGGTTTTTGTTTTCAAAATGTTTGTATTTTTGGTTGGTTTCTATTACTATCTAATTGTAATGAAATTCTAGTTCTTACAAGAGAAATGCAGTTGAACTAATTCCAGGGTGCTGCTCACTTAGGTAAATAAAATGATAGAAATACTCAAACTATATAAATATATGCATATACATAGTTTGAGTATTTACTATATAAATATATATCACCACCACTGACTTTTACAAACTGTGACATGCATTGTAAATCCTAATCTGTCCAAAACGGTTTTCATCCATATATGTGTTGAAAACAAAGTTAATGAAAATAATAAAGAAACATTAAGTTATATTGATAAATTACTGGAGTGGAGACGACGCGTGCGTCGATGTATTGTGCTCGTGGCAAAGATGGATCGATACACTTCGGTGGATACGTGTCTCATAGTATTATTTGTTTGATTTTATCTTCTCAAATTTAATAGTTCCTTTAGCAAGTTTAGTCCTTCCTTTGTGTCAGTATTTTCTTCAATGCACACGAAATAAATTGTAAAAAAAGCACAAATATCATTTACCTTGCTCGTACGCGTACTTTATTTTTACTAACGGTTTCTTTCTTTCTTTTCTTTCTTTTTTATAAATTTTATTTAATGAAGCACATTTTTTTTATGCAAGTAGTTATTTTACGTCAATTTCATCTGCTGCATTTTTTTTGCGTTAAAAACTCTTAGTTCTCAATGCGTTAATTGAGCTCAGTAAAAGCAAACTAATAATTACAGAAGCATTTGATAATTTAATGCTGAAGACAGTCGACGTTTTTCATGACTGACTGCCATTTTACAAAATTTTTAAATCGCCAAAAAAAGAAATATTGAAAACACAAGTAGAAACTAAAATCTTACCAAATCTTACCTTCGAGAGGGTAGGTGATGAAACTAAGCGAACTGGAAACAATAAGATCATTAGATAAAGTTGTACCGAAGTTTAAATCGCTGAGCGGCCATAACGCTAAGTAAAGTGGCCGTACGAGTCTTTTGGCTAATTACTCGTTAAGCAGCTGTTTTCTTCTTAAGAGAGCATTGGGAACATTTTTATGGAAATTTAACTGAATAGTTTTAATAGAATAAAATAATAGTATTATAGAGTACGTCGTTATTAAAAAAATCATGAAATTTTAGTATTCAACGTTTCATGGATATATTGCACTCTATGTGCTCATTATTAATATGTTAATAGCGGTTTCCCTGCGACCTAGGTGCATACGGCGGGTGCTCATTTAGTAAGACCTTGGATGGGCCCGAAAGTAATCGGGTATTACGAATAAATTTACATAAGTTATGCCAGGCCATATTAAATTAACATAACATATCACCTTGCCTGTATTTTACCGAAGTGGTGGACAGAGAATCGTAGTCTTTTGGTATATACAGGGCACAAACCCACATTCAATGCTACTAATGAGAATTTTAACTTAGAAAACGCCAATAATACCTATATCCGACGCGGGGATCGAACTAATGACCTCTTGATTAGCAGTCGCACTCAAAACCATTCGACCAGCGAGGCAATCACTGTGTGAAATAATGTTAAATGTTTTTCACGATACAAGTTACATTCCATTTAATATAAATTTTGTATTTTGATTACATAATAAAGGAATTTATAAATATATCAAGATTTTTCAATTAGGTCCATTACGTACATGTACCTATAGTCTTTGGAATTTGCTTTACAAGTCGGATAAAAATATAATATTTAAAATATCATCATTATTATCTGCATTTTTTTCCGTCCATTGCCTCTCCGATAGCATGCCGCTAGGTTAGATCTTCAACTCTTCGCATACTAAAAAAATTTAGATTTTATCTTATGAAACACGCATTCAACACGTTAAATTTGAATTACATTTTATATTCCATGAGAAGTATAATGTAACTGGTGAAACATGGGTGTGTACTTTATTTCTGTGCCTCAACCTTCGGGGATTACAGGCGTGATGTTACGTATCCAATTTGTACACAATTATCCCGATAAGCAATAATTAAGCAATAAATATTTCAATAGTCTAAAGGAGACAAAAGGAAGAAGACGATTAAGCTCTTACAATCCAAATTTGAACGGAGAAAGGAATTTTTATCACAAAACAACAGTAACGCGAAAGCATTGTCCAAAAGACCTTTTATGGAGACTATTAAAATTCTCATTCGGTTTATACGACAGTACGAGCAGACAAGTCGTTTCAAGCATTATTTTTATATGCAATTTTATGGTATCCTCGCATACCGGCTGGCGCCGTACTGATATCAAAAATATACAATACTAAATATATATTTGAGTTTTAAACAGCCTTTTTATTTGAATGCAATTGCAACGGGATAGTTGGAGTCCAAAAATATAATATGTGTATATCGAAATTAATTTCAGCATCGAACGAGTGAACACTGGCAATAATCGTAAAAGATAATAATCGCCGATAAACGTTCGAACATGGCGGCCGCAATATGGCGGCTATTGGCGGGAAACGTAACTTTGATTTATTTTTTACAGTTTGATCGAGAGGTGGTGTTATTTATGTATGAAATATTATACACATAAACTGTTTAAATACTAATAAATATTTAATAGCAAAATTATGGAAAAAGAAGTTGATATTTCTGATAAAAAAAATTACACATTTCGCTGGTTTACATTAATTATTATATATTTAAGTATTTGTTACGTGTATATACATAGACATTTTTAATTATTACTTTACAAAATTTCCAAAATAGGTGATAGTTTTAATGTATTATAGTATATTCCAACACGATACCTTTCATGTGTATTGTAAGATCAACAATTCTAAGAATCATTTGATTAAAATCCGATAATTACTATCTATTCAATCCCATGTTACATGCAAAAAAAATTAGAATAACATTATCTATAATTAAGTCTCACAATGTGATATCTACATCACACAATGAAGCTACTTTAATAAACCAAACCAACAAATACTCCAAATTTAGTTTTAAAATAACGTCCTGCTTTCCGAGCGCCGTAAATCTGACGTGCACTAATAAAGCGGACAGACAGACAAATGCGCTCCATACATAAAGCAACAATTTACATTCCTGCAAGACTCCCGGGACGCGTTCAGCTTACAACTTTATTTCTGGATTAAAGTTAAAAGTATTCGTTGGAAAAATAAAGTGTATAATTTCTACAGTTGAAATAGTTTTTCTATACATTTTATGTGATGATTCCATAGAAACTATTTTTATTCGTACGTTTAATTTTAAATGTAAATTTAATTTATTCTGTTGCGCTTTGGTTGCAAGCCACTTAGTGTATTATTCACTTTCATAATTCAGGATTTCAGTACCTAACAGAATATGCTACGTAATTTCTTGAAATTATAGTATCATTATGACGGTTGTTGCGTTAAAACTTATTATTTTAAGTTGGTACTCAGTAAAAACCAGAAAGGTAGTAAATAGTAGTATCACAAAATAGTAGTGAAGCAAATTGAAAAAAGTAGAATGCAAAGCACTAGTTACATATTTATAAATAATTTTCAACACTTCCAAAATTTTTTGTAAAACATACAATTACGTTTACCATAAATATTAATTTTTTAATTAAGGTATTATTAAATATTGTATCAACACGTCATTTTGAACATACATTGTGCATAAAAGGAGATTACTTTGAAATATCTTGAATAAAAGAAAAACTCAATCTTGTATTGCTTTGTATTGAAAGCCTATGATTCACTGGCGAAATTTTAAAAGGTGAAAATTCCAAAATTCCAATTGGAAATCCTTTAATCTGACTGAAACGTTTCCATTTATAGTGGTTGAAATGTTAAACTAGTGGAATTTGAAATTCGAATTTTTTTGCGTCACGGATTTATGCACCAATATGAACGGCAATACATGACGTAAACTCAAAATTAAATATGAAATATAGACTGGTCAAGTACATTTGAAAACCGTTGTGGCTATTTTAAGTGCCACAACATAACAAGTGACATAGGCCTGTCCTCAAAAGTTTTTGATCATATTACCCAGGGAGGGACACACGTGTTGGGGATCGTAGAGCATGGCTTCCCGCACCGCCTATACGGCTGCCCGTAAGTTGTAGGCATTTGGCTATGTCTAGACATAGCCAAAAACAATCATAAAATACGAGTATATGTACATACGTGAAAAAAAAGTAAAAATTATAAAATAGTCTATAGATGGTGTAATACCCACCAAACAATTTCAGTTTCACAAACGCGTTGTTATGCTACAATTCGTGACCGTTGGATTAATGAAACGCGAGATAGCGGTACTCAAAGTGTGATAAAAATTTGTCTCCATTGGTAACAGAGGTTCGTAAGATTTACATCCGCACTTCATGTATATATCCCCATCTCATCAAAAATGTTTTCTTTTAGCATTTTGCTTTTTAAATGTATTTTTATGCACAATCCAAAAAATTGTATTATACCTATAATTTAAGTGTTCTTTCTAATATGTAGGTATAACTTAACATCATGACATTGAAAGTGAATATAGAGCCTTATAAATATTTCCATAATATCGTGTATTGATTCAAAAAAATAAAAGTAAATGTTTTAAGACCAGTTTTGATTAATCGAAATGTTGATAAAAATTTTGTTTATATTATTTCGTTGCTATTCCGTTAAATGTATTTTTATTTGAACATAATATATAAAAAAACTAATTAATGATTTGGGAGTATATTATGTAATATTATACATTTATATGCACTTTAGGTGAGAGCCCATGAAAAACAATCGCCAAAAAACCGAAACTAGTCAGTCCAACATTAAAAAACATAAGTTAATCCGATACATACATTAATCAGAAGAGGTCTATGTCCAGCAGCAGACATCCAATGGTTGATGAGGATGATAATGATGATGATGATTATGATGACGATGATGATGATTATGATGATGATGGTAAATTAATAAGTTAACAAACTTTGAGAATATATGGCATTATTTGATAAATTACGATACGTCCGCGCTATCCATACAACCAAGTTCTGTGCAGCGACTGACGATTGTAATATCGCACTAATTCTGTTACTGTGTCTAGCTGCAATCAATTTTTCACCTTATCTACTCATTAATAAGGATCACGCCACATGCATCATGACGCAGATGTACGAGTTAGTTACAGTATACCAATCATTCCGCATTAAGCATACAGTTATTCAAATTTCAACCTTATGTTCATAATAATAAGGTATATGTGATATGAACACGAGAAATGAATTTTACGCCTGACAGACCAGTGTCGTGGTCCTTACAACTGTAATTTGGTGTTTCAAATGCATTAACTGTTCGGTTTAATGTCAGTTTAATCGAATAGTTCGATTATTAACCTGTATATTTCCTTGCAGTGTATTGTAATGTATTGGCCAAAGCTATGGCCCTTGTGGTACATACGTCGATGTTAATGGCAAACGATAGGTCAAGTTAAGTAACGCCCAGCGCGGAAGTTAGTAACTAACCAGGAAAGGCAATTAATTGCATTACACTGTTCAATGCAATCATATTATATGGTATATTTATTAAGTACTTAATCATCTGGAAATATTCAATTTTAGAATCTTCACCATCATGGTTATCGTCTCCATTATAATCACTATCTATTTCATTTTCCATTAATGGACACGGATCTTCTCTGAAGATGAAAATATTTTCAAGGTTATAATCTCCCATAAAGACCAAATAAAACAAAAGTCCCTTGGAGAAAACCCAAGCTCTACAATATTGGGTACTGGTGTATATACTATATCAATATCCGTTAGCTCAATTTCATAGATTACAGCAAAACTAGCATAAATTTTTATATATATAATGGTACGTTCTTTATTAATGTCTTTTCAAACGGCCAACGAAAAGTTTCTTTTCAGATTGGAATTTGTAAAACTTCATAACTTTAATGGTCTCACGTATCGGAGTTCTTTCTCTGAAGCCGGGTTCTTTGTAAGCTTGGTTATTGAATAAAACTTCTCCACAGTAAGCCGATACTTGGTCTGAGCTTCTGTTTATAGCTAATAGAAAATTTATGAAAATAATCATGTTGTATTGCAGTTATTAACATCATAACCATAGAGAATTATTTATTGATATATGTCGTAGAGTTTGTTGTGCAGATTTATAGCCTATTATTAAAATGAATTAACGATGTAATACAGTTTTTTTTAACACAAAATTTGTGGTATTCGCAATATTATTGTAGGTGTTTTTATTTATTTATTTATTTTTATTTGGGAAACGTACAATATGATAATACATTAAATGTAAGACATAGGAATATACATGTTCTTATGAAGAAGTAGCATGCATCTGCTATCAACAACCTCATCGCCTCCTTCATCGTCTGCTGTTGCATACGAGTCTTCTCTCAGAACTACAAAAGAGAAGAAGAAGATTGAGAACGATTAAGACCATAAATAGTCTGCAACAAAGCTATAGTATTAGAAAAGGATTTGATTTTATTTCACAGTAACCATAAACCCGAAACATTTGGCGGTACATTATGAAACATGTTAAGCCATGTTGTCACATCTCTTGAAACTGATATAAAATATCTATCTTTCCATTTGCCGACGGTAAATCCTTCATACGGGATAATATCAAGATAAGTGGAATAGAAGAAACATGTGTCAAAGACACTTTTTTCCTTATGTCAGCTAAAATATTTTGTCCCAAATAAAACGCTTTGGTAACAAAATTTGATAATTTTAACTATTGTAAAGGATTATTGGAACTAAAATATAGATGTAATGTCGATTTGTAAAATAAACATTAGTTAAAAATATTGTGACCATATGAATGTAATGAAAAGTTAAAGGGAAGAATATTAATCTATATCATATATACATACATAATTATATACATTCCCTCACACCAGGACGTTTACAAGGTAAGGGGAGAGCACGATGGGTCAAATATCCTCGCAGACCTGCCGTGCTTATTTCCGATTCACATACAAAGTCAATATGAATAATATAATATCATACTAACTCTGTTGCAGGGCAAGTACTTAAGTAATTGTATAGAAATATGGAGATACCTTGAATCTACCCTTAAACTAGACAGCTCTTAAACAGCTAAGTTTTCATTCATTGAGATATCGTAGATAAAATGTCAAACGAATATACAAATCTAGGTATGAATGAAAAATCTATGAAATCTGAATTCATTTTTATAACACCACTTAACAAAGAAGAAGCATACCTAAATAGCACAGTACCACAAAAAGTAAGACACTTAAAGAGAACTCAACATAATGTGTTAAGTAATCAAATAATTAGACACGTCTTAACAAAACAATTACCAAGGTCCACGCTCACATTACCACATTTGAGTTTAACGAAGCGAAGATTAGGTAATTAAATTACAAAGCTCCGAGTACCGCATATCGCGCCTAAATGTGGTAGAATAGTTCTGCACTTAATTTAACATGATCCCGTATGTAGACGCCGGTACGGAGAAAATGAACCAGCCGGCGCCAAAGGCTTAGCTATTATGGTCTCGCTACAAACGGGTGTGGAGTTCTGAAAGCAACTTCGAAAAGTATCAATATCTTTGTTTTATTTTATACTTTTGACTTTTTTAATGGTTGCTATTGTTATCATTCTTAATATGATCCCACGTTACGGGGTTGACAGAGGGCAAAGAGTGGCATATAATTATAATATATTTTTATATATCTGACCTGTTTCTTTTTTCTGTTTGTATTTGTATTTTATAAATGGCTCGCAATTTATATTTGTCCGTCTGTTTTGTTAAGATTTAATTCTACTTGCCGAAACGGTGATAGAATACATTATAAGGATATAGAGCCCGTTATAGAGTTTTCCAGAATGTTCGCACAGGGGTGTGAAGTCGGCCTACCTACAGTTGCCCATCCTGGCATATTATGCTTTAATTATGGTAAACTGTAATTTTATATCGTTCTTGTCGTATAAATATTTAATATAGTATCGAAAAACGTCCCTTAGAAACAATATAAGTACCTAGATCCTTCCCCAATGGTTCCCCATTTTTTTAACATCATTCGCTTATCCCTTGTCTTTCATTTTACCCACATCATTAAAAAACAAATAATTCCAAATCTCCATTACTCCACCAGAACCATTAAAAAACAAATAATTCCAAAACTCCATTACTCCACCAGAACCATTAAAAAACAAATAATTCCAAACCTCCATTACTCCACCAGAACCATTAAAAAACAAACAATTCAAAATCTTCATTACACCACCAGAAGCAATACACGTTATCACATTTTAGATACAAATGATTCACTATAATATGTACAATGCCATCTGCCATGACAGTGTGTCGCAAACTTATTCTCAGTGACAGCCAGATCGACGACCGGCGGGACGTCGCGCGAGCCGTAGTACATTCCTGGATTACAACTGGCGAGTAATTATATCCCTAATAGACGCTGCATGGTCTACGGGGACAATAAAAGAAACACCGACCGAAAATAAGTGTTTCTAGTTGAAATAAATCGAATTAAAACTTTAAGAATAGCATTGAAAGAGCGATAAATATAAAAGGTGCCTTTCAGGCCTATAAACATATATATGTATATCTAATATTTGCCACTCGTTGCTCTCTGACTAACCCAGCTAACCGCTCTTGATGTTGCAAAACTATGAATAACGTTGTTAACATGCCAAGGTCAATAATTCACGTGCTTTATATTTTATTTATGTTGCATATTTTTCGTGAAAATATTATGAACATCAATGTTATCAGAGCATAGAGTAGTTTGTGACTGGAAACAACGAAAACGATCCGAAAAACTTTCGGAACTGGAAGTATAATAATTCTCAAGATAGGTGAAAATGAAATCATTGCGAAAAGTGTAAATCAGATTATAATGCAGTTAGGTAAGTTTTATTATTAAAATATTCTATTTATTCATTTTTAACCGAGGGAGTAAAGAGACTGTTAACTTGAGAACGCTTTCTAATTATATTATTGTCACCTTGACGTTATATGGATTGATTAATAATGAAAATTATAATGGGTAACTTGGGAAGATTTCATACAAGGCTATCTGATTCCACACTATACAAAGCACGTGCTATGGTAATAAGACAGCTGATATGCTACATACATGCAACAATTATAAATACCTACATGCTTTTACTTCATCACAATTCATCACAAAAATAGATCTCTTGGAAATCGAATCCACACACCCCGTCAATTATTATATTCGCTAACTACTCAACCAGCAGTGATATAAATAATATTGACTAACATTAATAGGACTTCATATACATAGTTTAACTGTAAAATGCCGTGTTGTATTATTACGAACATGTATGTATGTATGTGCCCAACCCGGAATCAAACCTACGCGTTGCAGACGGATATGATAACAATTGAACTAAATGGCTAGAAAGTGCAAATTCCTCATAGAATGCCTAAAACTACAAAAAACGTAAGTATATTTAGAGATAGGGAAATAAGAGGAAGCGATACCGGCTCGCTTTGATGTTGGAATCATGCTAGTTAATTAACAGGTTTCAGATATATACGAGATCAAATGTGGACGTATTCAAAATGTATACCAAAACATTAAGAGCCCTTGTTCATTACCCGAGAAACGGGACGAGAATGCAATGCACAAGAAATGCACATTTCACTAGTTACGTATACGTCTCACCTTGACCATAGTGAGCCCATTGCCCTACACCGGACACAAAACTCATTTTATTATGAAATAGGTTAACATAATATATGTACCTATTTTAAAATGAGATACAAAAATATAAAACTTTTATTCGAACAATATCTCTAACAAATTTATTCGCATTCAAGCACGTCATTATTTCATTTCACGTTTTATTATTCCGTCACGTTATATTATTACTTGGTTTATGACTTAGGTACTGAAGTATCAAATCCGAATTTTCTAACGTATACTTTGATCAGATCTCGAAATAAAGATTTAAATGGAACGCATCCCGGGGGCTTTGCATCGGGGGAATACAAATGGTTGCTTTATGTACGAAGCGCATTTGTTCGTCTGTCTGCTTTATTACTAAATGTCAAATTTACGACGCCATTTTGAAACTGCATTGTGTTGAGTATTTACTTTGATATCATTGTTGTACATTAATAAAACATATCATATTTATAATTTACTCGTATTTGATAGATTTCTCGTTATTTCCCCGCTAATAAACACACATAAATCAAGTATTAAAGCCACCGAAAAACAATAAACCGCCAACTACAAATTAACAGACCTCACGTCACGTTTCGCACCAATTATTTTGCCGCCATATTGCAGCGGCCATGTTCGAGCTGTTATCGGTGATTATTATCTTTTACGATTATTGTTTGTGTTCAGTCGTTCCGATGCTGAAATTAATTTCAATATATTGAATTTGGTGTAAAATCCTTTGTTTCAATTTAATATTAATGCTGTAAATAATAAGTTATGCCTACCTCATATTTAATTTTTAAAGGCATCATATTTACAAGCGCACAAAAAAGCATATTATAATTGTCATTTTAACGACCTCTCTCGAAGTGTCATCCAATAAAATGTTTGAGAATTTTAATAGGCGCATAAAAAAGCTTGGAACATTCACAACATAATAAATGTATCTTAGTTTAAATTTAGAACACTAAATATAAATAATCACCATTCTAAAGTATTCTGAGAGTATCTACATATAGTGGTAATACATTTAACTTTGTATAAAAATTTAAACTCCACAACCCTAATTAAAGGATATTTTAATCACGCTCAATTATTAAGACAATATAAAAAGTATGCCCAGTAATTTGCTAAATGTAAGCGCTGTAGAATTACTTTGCAGTTATAATACTTAAGACATAAAGAGTCTATAGGAAC
>DWDT01001817.1:0-14956 GCA_018245595.1 Microceris scylla | reverse complement strand
CTTCGACACCTTCCTCTTCAACTGCCCGCGAGACCGCGACCTGGCCGGTACCAAGGTATCAAGATTTGCGATAATAGACCCTAAACCCCCATATATTTTTATACAATGAAACCCTTTGTCACAGGTCATTAATAACTTAGCTGGTACAGAATGCCTTAGTGGAATTTCGACAGCTGATCTTGTCTTCACGTTTGCTATCCATTGAATACTATAGAAGAGAGGTGGAGTTATAATTACAGGATTAAGTGTTCCCAAATACACTTATGCAACTGACCATATTGGGTTTTTAGATCTTGATTCAAAACTGAACCTTACTTTCAGGTGTAGTGTAGCACATATTATAAACATAGTAAAATGACGATAATGATCAGTACAGTGACCATTGTTAAAATTTATCTGTGTCGTCCACATCTGCACTGTATGGTCTGTATGCACCTTAAAATTATTATTATCTTAAAATCTTAATATCACTAAGATTTTAACAATATTATATGAAATGTTCCAGAGTTTTGTCCAAAGGCCGGTGTGGGACTGGGAAGAGCAATTCTCGGAACAAGACATAGCATTGTTCTACAATCCACTGTACACAGGGAACAAACACACATCCTCACCTGTGCAGAGGATATGTAAGTATTTAAAGGAGTACATAAGACTTTTACCACCCAGCATTTCACAGGCGGCATCATTACAACACCTGTATCACCTTTATATAACAATGATACATTGTTCCTTGCAATATTATGAATGTAACTTCACGCCCGTAATCCCCGAAGAGGTAGGTCGCATGTCCAATGTTCAGTGGCAAAGCATTCCACCGTCGCGCGGCCAAAACAGAAAAGAACTTGTCATAGTACGATGTGGAATGTCCTGGAATACGTAACATCGAACGCGTTAAGCGGTCGTGCGACGGACTAAGGAAATTAAAGCGTTCTTTTAAGTACGCTGATGTTGCAAGGTCAAACAGGACAGAGTAGAGAGCAGATAGGATATGAGTATTCTGACGATGGCGAATTGGGAGCCACATGACCTTAGTGCGATATTCGGAAGCGTGGTCATATTTTCGTAAACCAAATATGAACCTAATAACTAGATTTTGAAGACGCTCAAGTTTATCAAGTTGCTCCTCAGTTGCATCCAAATAGCAAGTATTGGCATAGGCATGATGGGAATGGGAAGTTACGTAATCGTCCCCAGAGATCTTACGGCTGCAAATATCTTATCACTAACTTCGCTGAGTTGGGGTCCCGAAGAAAAACATTTATCCATTTTGACACCAATATTTTATACTTTGTCACTAAATGGGATCTGCACACCGTTAAATACAATGCACGGCAGTTGGCTCCAGTTAACTCTCGCAATGTACCTAGAACTTCCAATAATTATGACTTGAGTTTTGGCGGGGTTAACTGTCAAGCTATAACGCTGACTCCACTTCAAGACGCGAGAAAGATCTAAGTTAATAATCTTTATTGTCTCAGAAAGGTTATCAAGCGTAGAATGGGTATAGATTTGGAGATGGTCTGCATACAGGTGATAGAGAGAAGAAATATGAGATGTTAAAGAGTTAATGAACATTGCAAATAGGAGTGGAGACAACACGCCATCTTGAGGAACGCCGACATCGATAGGGATCCATGTAGAGCACATATCCCCAACTTTGATACGCTGCCGACGACCGTACAAATAATTGTGAAGCCAACCAATTACGTTTGGAGATATGTTAGCCATGCGTAGTGTGCTAAGTAGAACATCACAGTCCACTGTGCCAAATGAATCGCTAAAATCGAACTTATCTTTTTCAGTTCAAGATTAGAAGAGATGGTCGCAAAATTTTGTACAATGTCACTTCACATAGTATTATTGAATACATAAGTGTGTTTCTTCCAGCGTCAATATCCGCGGGCAGTCGCAGCAGCGTGTCGGGCGGCGGCAGCGCGGCGGAGGGCGCGCGGCTGGAGCCCAGCGGCTGCATCGCGGCCATGGAGCTGTGGTCGCAGTGCTACGAGCGCTGGCTGCCGCCGCTGGACGCGCCCGCCGCCGGCCGCGCGCTGCTTCTGCTCAACTACTGTGCGCTCCGCACGCAGGTACTGCACCAGGCATCACATCAATACTCTATTATTGGTAACGTCCGGACACAGGTATCGTTGCAAGTACCGAAGCGTCCATCATTCCTACGGAATACATTTTTGAACCAATAGAATTAGAATATTCTATGGAATGTTTTGTTTCCTTCTGTTTGTAGAATTGTAAGGAATTTGATCAAATTATTAACACCAAATGAAAAGGTGTGACAAGTCAAATTATTTATTTTTATAATAGATTTGGAGCTTTGTTTATTATTCATCTCAATTTACGTAAGAAAAGTTTCTAATTCTGTATCTATCCATTCCTAGCTTGGATTACATTAATAAACACGTAATAATTAGTACACACTTAAGAGCGTTTATAATTATATACAGAGAATCGTCTATTGAACGAATCACTTTCAAGTAGTGAAAACTAAGAATAAATAAAACTTGCAGATCCAAAAGCTGAACGACAAGGTGTCCTCCCTATCCATCCTGAGCAACCGGCAGTCGGTGGGCGAGGCGGAGGGCGAAGCGGAGGGCGAGGTGGAGGAGGAGACGGAGGGCGCGGGCGTGTCGCGCTTCTACCCGTTCAGCGCGCGGCGCGGCGGCGCGGCGCTGCGCCTGCCCGCGCCCGCCGCCGACATCGACGCCAGCCTGCTGCTCGACTCGCAGTCGCTGCTCAACGCGCCCGACTAGCGAGCCGCTGCTGCACTGCTGCTTGTTCGTCTAAGCCACGTAACGCCGGGGCGCAACGGCCGGAAATGTTAACTGCCAGCGCTTGTATAAAGTTAGTACGATCAAAATTAGGTGCATATAAGCTGTATGTCGATGTGCAAACGAGTGTCGCGAACACTTCGAGACTGGCAACACGCTTGTTTCCGCCGATGTTGCTAGTGTTGTTAGAATAAGTGTTGCCAGTATGACTCACTAGAATATTATAGTCTATATAAGTGACGTGAGTCATTTAATCACCATTGTTTTAATTGTACTATACTATCCCTATATTTTATTTCCATGTTTTCACAATATCTAAACCAAAAATTTTGTTTACATAACTGGCCACCATATATATACATATATTTAATCCAGTATTAACATGATACTAAGGAACATTATAATAATTGATTCCTCATACATGTTGCATTCTGTATACCTAAATCCTAACATTTGTATATAAAAACTATACTTATATGCTACATATTATATAAGATTATATACTTTCATCACATCTAACAATCCTTGGCAAACAATTGTGTCACTAATCCACCCTCCCATACCCGTCAGTACTAAAAACGTAGATACATTAATATATTCCTATTCATAATTCTTTTTATAATATTAACATTGAGTACATGATGTAAATAGTACTTTATTGTCTATATATAAAGCTTCTTTTAAGTATTATTATTTAAATGAACAACCCTTTCTTTAAAATGGAACTGATTGGGTGGAATGAGTTGGTTAACCCATACAAATGACAATCAGTTTTTTGGTTGTCAAACATATGGTTTAACCATGTTTTAAATATATGACATTGCAATCAATTGTATTTTGTATGATCCATTTAGCTCGGTTGATATTTTAAATTCCTTTTTAAAAAGTAAATAAAATGAACACAATTTAAATCTTATGTACATTGTTTAAATTAGATTGTACTGAATGTGTAGCGGCATCAGGTAGTTTGTTACACCTATTCCCGAACACAATAGACCAGTTATTTTCTCCAATAATAAGATGCTGATGTAGAAAAAAGTAATGAGTTAAAAGTCAAAAATATACAGTCATGTATAGTTGTTATGAATTCTTTGTTAATTTTGTTTAGCAGTGGTTTGATCATACACACAAGTAGTTTGTAGCAAGCAGATAACAAAAATGGAAAGATGAATAAGTTTGTAGAATTGGTTTTAAAAGAAGAACAGTATGTTTTCATCGAATTTGAATTTAGAATATTCCAATCACTCTCCAAGGTACATCTCAGCTGTTGTTCACCAGCCACATATATGCCAGATGTGTTGAATAGAGTTGTTTTTCTACACTTCTGTTTTGTTGTCAACGTTTTATGACTATTTATACACGAATTGTTGTCATTCGAGGCGTAACAAAATATATATTCTGCCGCTCGGTTTAATCTAATATTGTATACGTTACATAATTACAATTAACTTTTATTATGTAGGTATAGTTGTAGTATAACTCGCAGAAGCGAACTGGGCACTTCATTGTGATGACGTAATAGGGTCCGGACGCGGTGGAGGCGAGAGCGAGAGTCACGTGCGAGTACCAAGTGGATTTCTGCGTGTTGTAATTGTCACCTGTTACCATGCTATTTTAAGATAATTTTTGTGTATTATATTATTACGATTTTCAGTCTTAATTAGATCTAAGTTGTGTATATTGCCCCTTTTTTGATTATTTAATGTATATACGTTGCCTTAACTTGTTAATCTTGTCACGTACCGTACATAGATCAGATGCAAAATTGTGTCATTTCTATTGTTAACAATACATTTCCCTTGCAAAGTACAAAAACATTGTTAAGCAAATTATAGATGTTTATAAGTGTGTATACAGTAATATATTTCACACAAGCAACAGACGGGGTATATAAATGTTCTCGTCGAGGGTCGAACCAGTGAACCCCGCCTACGCCTCTGTCTATGCATGCGATACACAATAAAATTATGCATTCATTTGTTACCAATTAAATGTACCAATAGGAACAATGTACTTTAAAACATTTTGTAAAATATATACTTTATAAACTAATTTTATTACTAATCAATGTTGGAAGACATGAGAGTACTGGCAACACTCGTTTGACCACAGACAATTATATAAATAGGTGTTGCTGTATCATGTGTATGTATGTATGAGGGCCAAAATTAATTTATTGTGTAATTATTATTATGTAAATACGGCAGCTGGTTTGTTATTAATGTTAATGCAACATTTTAATGCACGTTTAATTTTTAATGTATATTCGCGGTTCGAAACTACGAAATGTATAAATATTAGATGTTAAAAAAATTATGTATAATTTGAACGATGAAGATATTTTTGGAAAGTGTTTTAGGTGATGGATTATATCTGGAATGGGAGGATAATAACTTGCAAAAAGAGAAGAAGAAAAAGAGAAAGTAGCCAGTGACACGCCGAGAGAAAGAACTAAAAGATGTTTATATAAAGGCTAATATTTAATGTATAAGTAATTTACACGAACGTTAACGTTTTAATGTAAAATTATTTAAAAGAGCAAAGTTATTATTGTAAGGACTGTTTTATTTATAGAATTCAGGTACTCGTTAGTCTATGGTCCGTTTTGATGAATGACGCGACTGTTTTTTGATAAGGTTAGGTTCAGTTACTTCATAATGCAGTAACCCTTTATGAAGTAACTGTCTAATAAAGATTTATACATGCAGTGTCATTGTGTGTCAAAAATATATTGAACATTGAACTTTTTTTTTTACTTTGAAGTAATTTTGGACTCCGGCGAGGATGTTTAAAGTATTACTATATACATAAATGTCCATCCGTCCTAGCTGGCCGTGGTCTCGAAATAGTTTTTTGAGATAAAGTGACGCTATGTTAGAATTCCGATTTCCGAGCAGGAATTAATACTAGAAAAATTATAGTATAATTAATTTTGAAAACGTTTTGTATTTCTTTTTACAAAGAGGACTGAATTATATTTCAATTAAAACTGAGAGTAAATGCAAAGAAATTCCAGAACTAATTACGATTAAATGAGGTGTTTTTTACATGTGGCACAAATGAATAAAGGGATAGTAATGCGTAAATCCATGAATATTTCATCTCTACAGTTCAGTTTTATAATATTCTATGCATAGATGTCGCAATTTAACAAATTTAGGGTTAAAAAATAAAAATAGTATTTTTTTAATCCCTAACAATTATGTTGGATGTATAAATCATTTCCCCTGAGAACCTTAAAGGCGGAACCAGACTTGTGTAATGTGCAATGTACCAGATATAATCTCCTTCTTCTTAGCGCATCAGTGTTGCCATCGCGGTGTAAAGATTGCCCAATTATCGTGAACAAATATTCCGTCCACACCGTTCGCGTTTTCTTACATTGTACATTACATGTAATATTCGTCTGTTACCGCCTTAAGAATCACTACTATATATGTATGGGTGTGTGTATATATAGACATATATATATTATATCTGTGTATATCTATGTACGTGTATTATGAATACGTGATTTTAGCGGTGAAGTATGCATCTTCCGCGCGTTCTCTCCATCACCCAAGGTTGCCTGGATGAGAATGTTATTAGCCAACGGGTACGCCCTTATTGTCCCTAGTTTAAAGTGTTACTTGAGAAGAAGTATGTAAAAAAAGTAATTTTGAAAAAATTGTAATATCCCCAGTTACTTATAGATATTGTTGACTCGTTATGCTGATGTTCAGGCAATACGTAACTATATGTATGTGTACATATTGTAGCTATTTAAGCGGCAAATGGACGTAATTATTATAGAAAATATTTACTTGTTATCATATTTGTATATGTCGATTCCAACCAGAACGACATACTATTAGTCTTCTGGATTCACATAACCCCGGAAACATTGTGCCATTATTCACACGGCATTATTTTGTTAACTACGGTTAGACATCGCCCTGTATTATTCATGCCCAATATACAGCGTGCATGCACTCATGCATACATGTTTTGTATATATATTTATTTTACACACACGCGTTTTACAAACCACCATAAACAAGTATAGAATGAATCTTCAATATGGTGATTGATTATAATATGAATATTTCGATATCCGCAACCCCCCGCCCCGCCCGTCTCAACTCCCAGAGCTATTACATTTATACTACATATATTATTTATTGTTTATCTATCCATAAGCAAGCAAGCTGTGTTTGTATGGAATATTTGTCTTCCAGGGAGTTCAATAATGATATTTGTGTCGTCTCAGTTTAACTATATAGTATTCAATTGTTAAAATCGTACATCAGATAAATTTAAAATCACAACTCACTTCGTGTGACAAACAAGAGTAGATTTTAAGACAAAGGGATACAGTGCTATTTTCATCGTCAACCTTATTGTTGGCATGACGTCATCATTTATCATCACAATAGTTACGAACAGCACTGTATGGTTCTCAAATAAAGTCTACTTCTGTTTATCATTGAAGTGCAACCAATTCATGTCCTTTGTAATATGTCCCAGTGCATCAGTGTCAATATTTTAGTGCCCAACTCCACCTGGGTGGTGATATAGCCCGCTCATGTCCTTCCACGCGTTATGGGGTGCTAAATGGATAGAAATCAGGCGACAATTTGATCCTTTTTAGTACTGTAGGTACGTGTAACATGTCAAGCATTTGCAAATAGCGCCTCATCGCGATAGAGGGCAGGTGGAGCGGAAGCCTAATAATCATTATACTTATCTGTTCATAAGTGTACCTGACAACGTATGCTGAAATGTTCAAATGCGGAAAATAAAACGAATAAGCCAGCTTGTTTTTTGTTTTCTTTAAATCCTATATTTACATATACAATTATTATATATGTAATTCACAATTATGCATGAATAATGATGTTCATATTTTTATTGAGCAGAAACAGATTAATATCTCGGGACACGTCACTCAAGGCCTTCTAATCTGAAATTAAATACAGCCTAATCAAACCAGACAGCTGTTTATATATGTAGGTAATTATTTTACACCCCAAGAGAAGAAATAATTGTGTGTCTCATCACACTAATAATTATTTTGTAGCATTTAGCAGTCTGGTTCATAACCACGGGCCATAGAGGCCAGTTGACAAAAATTTATTTACATTCAATTGAACAAAAAAAACAGTTTTTCCTGATAGCACCCATACATAGTTATAATTTGTGCATTCGTTCCGTTGTGCTCAACTCTCTTATATTCGTATATAATAATTGTTGTATCTGTCGCGTTAAGTTACAGAAAAGCAAGAAGATATTGCAACATAAGTTTAGAAAAACCCTGGCCTGATTAGCGTGTAAAGGTGCTTACTAATTATGACAATTGAGAAATCCGGTTTTAATTGGAACATTCTAGATTTTCGCTAAAAATGTTTGTGCACAGAATACTCTGTAAGTAGAAGATATAATAGCTAATTAAAAATTATTTTACATTAGTACATACAATACTTTGAATCTTAACTTGCTATGTAAGCTCTTGTTTTGTTTTAAAGTAATTTTATGAAACACAATATGCAGGCACAGTACAGAAAGAGAAAATCAATATTGCACAATAAACATGAATTGTCCATATCACATAGTAAGGACAAAAATTCATTTACAACAACAGTATAATAATTACTTACAGGTAAACCTTTTAAGAGAGGTACATGCGTTTTTTAAATAAAAGCTAAAATTTTTAATAGAGCCTAAAGAAAACAACCGAATTGTATAATTACATTTAATAATATATTGCGTATGAAAACTTCTTGTGGTACCAGACTAATTTAGGAGCATATCTTCAGGCCATTCATATTAATCGAGTTAGGCCTTCATAGACTCGACATATGTAACTCGTTTAAGTACAATTATTTATTCATCTTTGAACAGCAGCAGAACGACGCTGCACAATTTTACTCGCAAGTTTTCCTCTCCTACGGCGAGCGTAGCTAGCAGCCAGCAGCAGATAATTTAAAAAAGAAAGATCACACAAGATGGCGTATATTTGTGGAAGCTTGTACTTGATCTACGTTCAGACATTGTTTATTTCATCTTAACCCTGAGCTGAAGATATGGCTAACCTCAGACAAGACTTGGAATTAATTTGATGTGAGATTGGCCTTATACAGCCTTGTTTTCGAATGAAGGATGATGTCCAATACTCTCATTTTTCTACATATCTTGCGACTTGGCCTCCTTAGCTTCCTTCAGCCTTTTCTCTTTCTCGTAGCGTTTCATGGCGATGCGGAACCGGTTTATGAGCAACGTTCGCTCCCAGCTCCAAGACGATAGGCGCTGTTGAATTATGGTTGGGTTTAGTATTTTCAGTCCCAGTTTCCGAGGTTGTAGACCACATGGTATCGGGTCTATTACTGAACTTCGCATAATATAGCAATTGTGAATGACTTTGTATGATATGTACGGCGTATAACGTGAGTCTTGAAAACAAAAATTGTTGAAATTTTCTAACACATAGGTACCTACTTAAGCTAATTTAAATGAAGGTACTAAAATTCTGATTTGATCATTGAAATGATTCTGATGACTACTTCAGATCATTTGATACCAGGTGGCCAGTAAGTCACTTTATTGGGTATTTTCAATAAATTACATCTTATTCTTTCGTATAAAACAAATACATAGTATAAATATATATCCGTTTTTATTAGGTTAGATAAATTTGCGCCTCTAATATGCAGTGTGTTAACCTGTTGTATGAGCCCAAAGCCATTGAAATTATACATGTTCTTTACAATTTTATTTATGTAATTGGTTTTATACAAATGTATGTAATATATTGTTTATCAAGTATGGGCTGAATTATGATATTAGTGTGCCAAAACAGAGGAAAAAATATGTAAAAAAGACACAAAAATATCCTCTTTAAAATACATATATGCATTATTTCTATAATTTATAATAAAATTTCATTATTTCCATTCCCGAACCTTCAGCTTGCTAAGGAGCCCTATCTGGTCAAAGAAGTTTTGAAACCTTTAATAAACTGTCTTTACATGAGTGAGTTTCATAAAAAATCTACACGAATTTATTGAACAACTTTATACATTTTTAGCGTTTGCGTATATGAAATAACAAATGAATGTATCACTCGAATCGCTGGTACGATTTCAAAATAAGTAAATTTTATAACTAAATCCAGAAAATGCACAAAGTACTATAAAGTATTGTTTAATTCATTTCAAATAAGTGTATTATTAAAAAAATAAGGAAAAGGATACATGCAAGGATTATTATGCAAAAAAATAAAACAAGGTTTTCAACGTCAACAAATAAATATTTATTCGTGCTGCACTAACATATTAAAACAACGAACAACCGCTCCCGAACCAAAGCACAGTCTAAATAACCGCATTATACTACTCACATCCATAAGGCCGTTTAAACACGAGGCAACACCGACACCAGCCATTTACCCAATGCAAGATGTCAAGAAGATAGAACAGAAAGAATTAAAAATGCACATGAGTAAGACACAGAAGTTTTGGACCTTTTCGGGACATCAGCATCCGACTAGTTATGTTGTTAAAATTAAAATTATACCAAACCTGTATTTACAAGTATCCTAATTTAAAAATATTAGTTAATACACTACACCCTTAATTTATCTAAACTTAAAACATACGTCATCTTAACAGTCACACAATTTTTGTTCTTTTGGTAGCAAAGTGTGTAAACAGCCTTAGCTTGGTAACAAGACAACACAGATGACAATGATGGTCCATACTAACAAAAATCCAGATTGTCGTTTATAAGCTGATTTTCATATATAAACAATATGTTTGCACGACCTACTATGAAATCTAACATCCAATTGAATTGATCTAAGCACAGATCTAAGCACATTGGAACATCATTAGCAGCAGAAAGAGACACTGCTATACACGTATTTTAAACAGATTCAACCGAGCTTTCATTCATTTTTTAAATATTAAAATAATTCATTTCAATTTCACAACTGAATAATAATTCATAATACTATTGAAATTTCAGCATCTTAAACATGAATATCAAAAAGACATATCACACTCGCGTAACCACATACATATAACAATTAAATATATAACAATTTTGTTAATACAAAGGAACCTGAACGAACCAAACCTGAACCAAAGGAACTTGAACAACATACATTCATTAACATTCAAATATACTTTGAAAATTTTCGCATGGGATAGCTAAACAACAGAGGTTGACATTTACATACTACAAACAGTTCCCAACAATTTAGGAACCACAATTAAATGCACAGAAGTACAGTGCCTTTTATGTACTCTAGAGAATATGTAATGAAACAATACTATTGTTCTATTGGTTAAAATAATCAACATAAATCCTCCAATACCTTATGACAAGGAATTATGAACGCAATAATAAAGAAGACGTTGTATTGTGGGCCTGCATCTGTACACATAGAAAAATATCAACAAAAGCGCTATTTCACTTTTTCTTCTAAATATTGGAAAAACGATGGTTTATTAAGTTTTTTTAATAATTAGTCCTATATAGTGGCTTTGGAGTTTTAAAAATTTCTCACAAAAATACACGTCATTTAAGCCAATTGTCGAGGTAAATGAAGCCACGAGAACTAGACGTCAAACAACAATGAAGTCGAGGGTAGTTTCAAAACTCGTAAAGGTTAGTGTTTGTGACATTTGTGACAGAAAATACGGACGGTATAAATTAAACTTCTAAATGACAATGACATTTGAAAATTGTTCAAGAGACAGTTGACCGCCATATTTTTATTCAGTGTTGCCATTTTGTTGTCTATAAAATATAATTACGACAAATGTAACAGAAATATATAATTTGAACAAATGGAAACACCTTTTATATGTTATATCTGTCCACAAAGTGTAAAAGATGAAAATGCTCAAAATTCAGCAAATTTCTGAACAGTCTCCTTCGTCTTTATTTCTGTCTTATACAGTGTTACTTTCAGGTAATCTTATTGCAATGAGTAATTTTCCCACCCGGAAGTAATTTTCCAATCATTCTAATCACAATTTAATCTCCATTTACAGTAACCAGTCTATCATTTGAGCATGGTCATAAGTGACCCTTGACATAATCATACCACGACATTTCCCGATCAAACCGACAGCCCTGATATTTAACATTATTATGCAAGTATTTCGTGCAATGATTATCTATGAACATAAGTAATGTATTTGCAACAGAGATGCAGCCTAACTGACGTAGACGTATGACGTCAGACTCAACATCAATGAACAGAATGTTGAAAGCTATACAAATTTATTCCAGTGGTAATCTTTCGAAATGCGTTTGTTAAGCTACATTACTACACTTGTAATGTAATACCGAACTTGTCATAATTAATGTAAATCATTCAGAAGCACTCTATTCAGATGGATTAAGGTCTATGTTTTGATAAATGTAGCGAGTTATACATAACTTAAGCTCTTAAAATTGCTCAAGACTTTGAATCACATTAAGGTATTAAATCTATATAAACGATGCAACTAGTGTAATAAAGGTAATGATATCTAGTGACAAACATGAATACTTGACCGGTATATTGGAAAATTTGAATGAAAACTATAAAGTTGTATTGAAACTTCTTAAAATTAGTATATCATGTAACAATAAATGCTGGCTCAGCATTGGGTTGCCAAATGTAAGAATATCAAACTCAAGATCAAGGATGGGCCTTATATTACAACAAAACAGTTACAAAGCAATTACAACAAAATAATTACAACAAACGTCTGCGGGATAATTCATTCTGGCACAAATTATAAGAAAAGTCATCATTTGTATATTTATAAATAATTAGAACAAACATGTGCGGGATAATTAATACTGGCACAAATTATAAGAAAATTCAACATTTGTATATTTATAGGGTAAATTATATGGCCACCTGGCAACCCTACACTGCACAATGACATTCGTCAATAAATGCTTCTAAATGTAACTATACTAAATAAAACCTCTAATCTCCTCGAAACACAAAACAGAAACGAAAGTTTAAATTAATATAATACCTTTAAAGATGTGTCTATAGAATATAACATCGAGTAGAATATGACATTGAATCATTACATTGTAAAAATATAGCGTTTACAACTATGAATCCCTTAAAACATATCAAAATTAACAAATTCATATTTTGCCAATGTTAATTACTTTTTAAAATGTCTTTGTATTTTTGAGGCTGCAATAATTGACATGATCAAAACGTATAACGAAGCCACTTCTTTGCTGCAAGGTGGCTGTTATCCCCAAAAGGCTTCTCTTATTAAGACATAGTATTATATGAAATCCAAAATAAATTACTTAACGTCAACGTCACGTGTCATTCATATGACACACTAAGCACTTTTGTTTTATTGTGACATTGGCATGCACACTGTACTTATGAAAAACATTCCACAATCATCGCGAACGGCATTCAATGTACGACTTTATTGAATGTACTAATTTCTACTAAGAAAAAACTAATTACATGCCATAACTAAAAAAGCATGATAGGACAATTTTATTCTACTCGATGTCAGCTATATGATGACGTCATAGGAACATTCAGAAGTTCAAATTACTAAGGCTCGTGGACTGGCCGCAACTGCTGGCGCCGCCTCAGTTGTCTTCCTCCTCATTCTCAAACATCTCGTTGTAGTCTTGCGAATGATCAAATTCTTTCAAATCCTAAAGAAAACAAACCACTGTGAGATATTTGAAGAGAATGAATAAGAGCACAACTTACTCAACCAAGTTATATCATGCTATGTATCGAAACTATTAAATAATTGCAAGCATGGGTTTATTCTATATGGAGGTATGTTAAGGTTTCTTTGTTATAAACCGACAAAGAAATGTATAGGCCACCTGTGGTAGAATAGTCATTACTGGTTACAAACAATTAAATCATCTGATGTATTATTATAAGCTTTCAAGGACTGACTCAATATGTTAGAAAAGTTATGGTTTTATGAACATCATCTGGATCACTACCAAGTGTTGCCACAATCATGTCTAAATTATAAAATATAGTAGTATAATGTCAAAGCTGGAATGATTATTAAGATGTGATTATGCAACAAAAGTTAACAAAACCAATCACTAGTTATATATCACTCCTTCTACAACACATTGACATAACAAACGCTAACTTTCAAGTTTGGAAGCTCAAGAATATTAGGCTGAGTTCACCTAAACATAACTAACCTGAGTTAGTGACATAAACCTAAGCTCAAGTATTTTCTCTAAACATTTAGTATAACCAAAGGATACATGCTAAGCAAAGTATAGGGAGTTGCATTAGTTAGTGGAATGTGAGCTTTATGTCTAACATAATATAAGATTAAGCGACAAATCTAACAAGATGTGATACTAATTAGTGTAAGAGAAAGCATCTAAAGTATGTGATAGAAACAATTGTAAAGTCACTGTCAATGTACATAATATCTAACTATTTTTTTTATATAACTCTCTAAATTATCATGTATTGTATCTACTGAATGAGTAATTCTTTCATCGTTCCCTCACATAGACCTATTTATTTCTTTTTTCCATAGTATTTGTCCTTGCTTCCGCCCATGATACCGACCTGAAACATGCCGTTGGCGAACGCGTAGCCCGCCATGGCGATGGTGGCGAATAGCGCCGCCAGCAGCTTGTTGCGCGCGTGGTGCGGGAAGCTAGCCGCCTCACGCTCCGCCTGCGTGCCCGACGAGTGTTGCTTCGCGTTCTGTCGGTTGTACTCTGAGGCAAATAAAAACAAGCCAGTTTGACATATTATAAAGACATCACGAAAAAATAATTTTTACCAATTAAATATTAAAATCTTTCTCATACAAAAACTGATACCTGATAATTAAGTAAGGAGAATTTATTACTTGTGATTCTGTCAAGTTCATTACTGTTATACATTGAAATAATAATATTTGCGAAAAATCACACGTCAGTTGTAACTTTTGTTTTATTATGGTCATTATGAGTCCACAGCACACACAACAACTGCACGGTATATTTTCCATCAACAACTGCACGTTATATTTTCACCCTTATTTCCATCAACAACTGCACGTTATATTTTCACCCTACCAGGGTATGTTTTCTCTGTACAATGTTTAAGTTCACAGTAAAACTCAGGTTTTTTTACTTACCATCAGTAACATTTCTAAAAATCTTCTGGCTGA
>DWDT01001816.1:0-14959 GCA_018245595.1 Microceris scylla | reverse complement strand
GGCTTTATGCAAATACGAAAAAATCTAATCTAACTGTAAGAGATACATATCTCCTACATTGTTGCGGCTATTGTTTTATAGTAAATAATCATGTTATTCTCCAAATACTCGTATATGCGATATATTTACAAATATACATACATACCTACATGTATAAGCTAACATAGTTAGTTTCATTTACTTTCTTTCTAGTAATAACAGACATTAAATTGTTTGTGGTTCTGAAAATCTATGGTTCTTAACAAACACATCGCTCGCTACGTATCCTCGCACATCCCTGGTGGAAACGCACCCTAAGGCGTTGCGGGTTGGTACCTACTCTAATTATATGTATACCTACTAGTACTAACCAACGTAGTATTACTAGTTATAATGGACAATATTTCGTACGTATCAGATTTCATATAGATATATACTCATCATCATTGTACTTACGAGTATGAGTTATTAAAAGATAGGTATTAAACCGTCCTTCTCGTCATTACTAAATAACCCAGTAATCATTTACTACTTTAATAATACTAGACACAGGGTCGCCATTTTTTTTTAATGTGTAAATATCATGTGAACAATGAGTGTAACCGTATACTGCAACCTAGTGCGCGTACGTCCGCAGCAATTCTGCGGTTGCAGAGGAACTAGGGGTAAAGCCGACACAAAGAATTACGTACCTAACAAAACAGTTTGCAGTACAGGATAAATTTAAATTAACATGCGTGGAATATATTTAACTGTAATTTCTTTATTTTGGTACTGTTACGATAAACAATTTTTACTTTTCAAAATTCTTGACAGAAATTTCAGAATTCAATACAAAATTCTTCAAAGAAATTTCCGAATGCTTAAAGTGTAGTTATCCGGTCGACTGTCACCCACAATGTTTGTATCTACTTAATGCAAACATTGTTTGATATCGTAGTATTGTTATCAATCAACTTTCATGTGTGTTGTTAAAATGTCATAATAAAATATTATATATATTTTCGCAGCGGCGTCGTATCGTGGTTGCGGTGAAAACGAGGAGCCCGACCATTATGCGGCCCGAATTGCCTTCACCGGGAACTCCCGGGTGCTGGGCCCCGTGTGCATAGTGGCCGGTGCACTCATGACCATAGCTGGTATGTATTACAAATATATTATCTTATATCAGATAAAAAGCCTCATATTTTGTTAGTAATTACGTCACTGCTAGCGAATGAGTAACAAATAGAAAACAATCAATTTAAAATTAACTTTGTCAAACATCAAAATAATCAAAAGCAAGGCTTAATCTTATGGTTTAAACTTCTTTTTTATCTTTCTGCGTCATTACATGTAAATGCCATATAGGTCAACAATGTAAACAAACATATAGGTAACTCTTTAAAGGCTCAATAGATGGTAGAGGGTGTAAGACAAAACTATCTTGCTTTGTAATCGTCTACTCTAATTCCAAAAAATAAATTTTATTCTAACCAAATATTGTTTGTTAAATATAAGGTTAGAAAGATGCGAACAAACTTCGTGGACAAACTAGGCGTTTGAATTACGCAATTGACTAATCCGTATAAATCTAATTTAATTGACTAATCCACGATAAACAAGCTATTGGATTATTTTTCACGGCTTCCTTTCAGCAGGTGACAGAATGTTCGTTGACAGATATAGTTTTTTTTATTCAAATCCGTGGTAAACAGGCACATGGGCCCCCCTGTTGGTAAATGGTCACCGTCGCCTATAGACATTTGCAACATCGGTGCAGTTATCAATGCGTTGCCTGTCTTAAAGGAACTTTTTAAATCTACGTTTGAATAACCTCACGTCGTAACGTAACTTAAATTATTTATTTTATGTTTTTTGATGTGCATTTCAGGTATTGTGTTGTGTATACTAATGCGCGCAGCTCAGAGACGACAACGCCGACTGGCTTTCCACTGCCCCATACATGGAGACTTTTACCCGCTAAGTCCTCAAAATAGTAGAAAATATTCTCGTAAGTACATTTTTACTTATCATTCATCAACCTTTTAATCTTTCTACATTTTTATTATATAATAGGCTAGCGCTTGGACGCAATCTCACCTGATGGAAAGCGTAGATGTGGTTTAATATCGACACAAGTTTCTTCTCAGAATGTCACGAGTTCGGGTCATAACCTGCTGAGCTTACCAAGTTGGCAGACATAACACGCCTTAGAGATTATAATGGAAAAACTCACGTGCGTAGGTTTTTCACGATGGTTTCCTACATCGTTACAACAAGTGACATGAATTCTTGCAAAGTACATTTCATTACAAAGGAAAAGGCGCGCGCCAGGATTTGCACCCAAAATTCCCAAAGTGGGAAATTGAACGTCAAACATTAAGGCTATAAATGCCTTACTATTATGTACTCGTGTAATATTTACTTATTAGTATTCCTTCATTTATTTTCTGGCCTGATTTATAGCAAGATTTTCAACAAAGCTATTTTAAAGAGCTTTATTTGTTATGCGAGCTTCAAGGTTTCACTTGAAGGTCGATTTGCCTTGAATACTTATCGACTACCGAAATCTCTTACAATGAAATTTAAACACGCTCATTCCTTTCGCAAATAATTATTTTACCTGTTCAACTTTCTGTATATTACATATAAATAATATCAACAAACAAGTCTTTCAAATGTACATATAATTTGTTTCATAAACTGAAATATTCAAATGACAAGGAATCTATTTTGGCGACAGTGCAGTAATGCTAGCCGTCTTGCCATTTGGCCTCAGTTGTATAACAAATAGATTATACGAGGCAAGTTAAAATATACTTTGAGTCAACGCGTCGGTAATTGTTCTGTTGTATATATCCACTAGATAAAGTGACTGCGGAATACTTTACATCACAAGGACTATGCAACTATTCCCCATCATTCATAACATAACAAACATACATAACCTTTGTACATAGCACTGATTATTATCATTTTGCAAGTTTCTGTAGAACATTGCTATATGCTTGACCTCTCATGGCCCTACATATTTGCCTGTTCTATAATCATAACATAGCCCAGAATTATAAGCCGGGGCTATTGAAACGAAATGTGAATAGATACCTGCTAGGCAAGCTTGCACGACGAGACTGTTGCAAAATCCTAACATGTTCCAAATAAAAAAAACCATCAGTCTATCTAAATCTGAGGAGTGTTTGACGCTGCCGCCCGTCAGCAACCACAGCATTTAAACATGTCTAGATAATAAAGAAACAATATGAACAAAATAAAACTATGCTTATTATGAATTATTACACGACAGGGAGTCCCAGCGGCCTGTGGCGCCACTTCCGCAGCTGGCTGGGCATGGTGGAAGAGAACGACACCCCTCGGTGTCCGCGCTCGGCCGAGCCCGCGTCGCCGGCGCGCTGCGACCCGCCGTGCCCGCCGCCGCTGCCCTTCCTCGTACCAAGCGACTCTGTTGTGTATGTATACGAATACCAATGTACCACCAAACTTTTTATGCGTGCTTCTAGTAGTATATTTGCTAGGAAGCCTTAAAATAGATGGATGATCAGGTATAATAATAAGTTATATAATTTTTTATTTATATTATCTATAGAATCTACAACTTTTAAGGGCTATGCTAATAATGATAATAATGACATGACACATACATCTGTTTAGTATCATTTCAAGCAAAAGTACAATCGCATTTATAGTTCTATAAATATGTATATAAAGAATAAGCTAAGAATGAACGTGCTTTGTTACAGTGGTATGGCATCAGTATTAGGGGCTCCGTTAAGTCCGGAGCAGACCTTCGGGTCGATCAAGTCTTTAGCGATATCGAGAGAAGTGGCCAGCTTCCCGCTGTCCCGCTCGCCAACCCCGCCTCCGTTAAGGTAATTAATATATTTTTAAAGAAAAGTATACAGTTTTTACATAATCACATTTTAGTCGCACCAGTATTGTTATTACTAGTTGATTAATGACAATCAGACGTGTTCGTTTGACTGAAAACTTCTTATATATTTTATGAAAATATTCACGGACAACGCCAGCAGAGGCACTAACAAATTAAATTCATTCGTAGACCTAAAACATGGTTGTTATATATTACAGTACTTTTCGTTTATTTTCAACACTTTGGTACGGATTTGATTTAATAATAACAATTAACAAGCAATCCACTATAATCATACCCTTCGTAAAAACATCCGCTATATTCAATACATCATAACTAAAGTTTCTTTATCATTTTTCCTTCCAGCTGCCCTCCGTTTAAGGAGGAATCGAAGACTCTGAGCGACTGCATCCCGAACTCAGTGCCACACACTGACTTCGACTGCGCCTCGCCAAACTACAACTATAGAATAGTGGAGTGCAAAATAACAACCACGGACGAGCTGTGCACCGCTCCCAGCGCCACCGTGCACAAGACCGAACGGCCGCGGCCTCCCTCGGTGGCTATCGCCATACCCGACGAGGGCAAAGGCTAACCCATATTACACATTTCGGTTAATAGACTAACGATATGTACGAACAAATTAATGTGAATGCCCTGTTTGGATTTGAAGTGTTCGGTGCCAGAATGTGACAAATGTATTGTTGATATTTTTAAACAAGTAGTTAACTACATTATGTTTTGGTTTCAATTCTTACACAGAGCAACCTGTGAATACGCGGCGGTATTAAATATATTGACGAATAAACAAAGGTGAAAGTATCGACATTTAATATGTTGTGAAAGAAAAATTCGAGTGATTTAAACTAATGTTAAAATAGTCGTCCAAGCGCAGTAGCGCAAGTGCATTCCATCGTAAGTGCGGAATGATGTGACTATGTACGTACGATTCCTATTTATCATTCATCGAGACGATTGGTAATTGTTTGGAAACTATGGTTTCGTGGTTTGAGGCTTATTACATTTTAATGTCTGCTCAAAAATCACACTCGTCTTCCGCTAGCTACCGCCAGATTATAACATCTATCAATTGTGCTGTCGAATAACCATGATACACAAGAATGTTTTGTGAAAGACAACCGTATGTACAACAAATAACCTACATTTGCATTTACATGTTCTACTTTTAATAAATCACTTTGTTTCTAAATGAAATGTTTATTAAGTCTAAACACAAAATAGCTATTTCACTGTCGCCTCTCCGTTCGCACGTTTTAAAATTAATATGTCGCGTCCGGATACAGTTGCCATCAAATACGACGTGTTCGTTTGATTGTAAACTTACTGCGTGTGGTTATGTGATACGAGTATCCGATTTTTACATTTGTTCATGCAACTATATACATAAGTATTTTCTTATATTCCAGCTTGCTTTTACAATCTTGCAACGTTCATCATGTTTGCGTCTAGTCCATAGCATATTATTTTGTTATACGCATCTAACAAAATAACTCATAATTTAAATATATTATACTTTAGACTCAATTATATGTATCTACGTGTATGTTTTCGGCTCAGTAGATTTACTGTTTTTGATTTATGAAATATTTGTAGTGAAACTAATGTAATGTATTAAATTACATGTAAACAATATTCGTAGATAATTCTATTTAACTATACCTACTTATTTATGGATAAGGTATCATATAAACGTGTAACCTAGGTGTAGTTCTGAATTGTGATATTTTCGTTTATATATACATATGTATGTATGTATGTATATTTACGTATATACATATATATACACACCGTTACTTGGTTCTCAATATTAGGTTCGTTTAATGAAATACACGACATCTATTTTAATATATTTATTGTCATTGTTTTGGCAAACGAGCCAAAAAATGTTGCCAAAATATTCACCTCATCACGTCCATGCGCATGAGCTATCCGTGTGTTGCTTTGTTTTACGCCATCATATGATTGTGCTCACAAAAGACAATGTAGGAGGCAGGCGTGTAGGAACGTCGTAGTTCACAGTACGTAGCATAGGAGGTATACTAAACATTAAGTTTGTGATGACGGCATTTATTGGCCAAGTTATTGGAAGTTATAAGGAATGTAATTTTTTATAATCCATAGTTAAGTGCCACGCCTAAGTAATCTATTATTATATTGTATACTTAATTAAGCTTATTTAATATTGTTATAGTTGTAAGAACTATGAAAATACAATTTTGGGTTAAAAATCGGTTTTTTTTCCTTTTATATCATATATTACCTCTTTATATTATACGGCAGTAACTGGTAGTACGGCAGTACCTTGATAACGTACGACATACGGCAGTACCTTGATAACTTCCCGTAAGGCGGCGGATCGGTCTTACACAGACATGGACCTGGAAGCAGTCTTTGACATCAGTGTATGATGTTACTAAGTCTTCATAAGATTACATAGTTTAATAATGTTAATTATTATTAATAACATGTTAGGCAATAATATTACACCAACTTTCATCCAACCTTATACAAAGGCTTCCATTTACTATCCTATCTTTAACCTTCCAATCTTCAAAGGCTTCAGCTTCACAGAGAGTTTATCTCATCCCTCCGTATATAAGTACATGAAACGATGTTTGATTGTGTTTCATTGAAAGATCGATTATTACAATGGTACGGAGGTTATAAATAAATATACAATAAGGTGAGCGAAGACATAATTGACATAATTGACATAAAAGACATTGTTTAAAAAAGACGTCACCCATCTTTTGCACAATTTATTGCTATAAAAATCGAATTAGAACGTAATTCGCAAATAAGTTTTGTTCGTCTGTTCCTGCCTCCACAATTGAATGCTCCCCTGACCTTAATCGACAGTAGAGTCTCAGGTGAGCGCTATAGTGCAGAGAAAACCGGAGTTGTGCCATGGTCGTATGGTGAGACAGCTTGCCCCAAAGTCCCAAAATCCCATTAAAAAATAGATGAATGTAGAGTGCAAAGTTCCGATCAAAAAATGAACCTTTGTATTTAAATACAACATCATCATAATTATCAGCCTACTCACTTCCACTGCTAAACATACATAAACCTCTCCAATGACGCGCCACTGAGCTCGATTTTCAGCTCTTCGCATCCAACCATTGCCAGTCACTTTGCGTATATCGTCACTCCACCTAGCTAGACGGCGTCCTACGCTACGTTTAACAAGTCACGATCTACACTCCAGAACACATCTGCTCCAACGGCTATCGGTTCTGCGACAGAGGTGACCAGTCCACCCCAACTTCAGCTTGCTAATACTTTGCGCTATGTCGTTAACTTTGGTTCTCTGTCGGAGCGCCTTATTTCTGGTGCGATCCTTCAGAGAAATGCCGAACATAGTCCTTTCCATAGCCCGCTGAGCGACCTTGAGTTGGTGGACCAGTCCCACCGCCAGTGTCCGCTTCTCGGCTCCATAGGACATGACAGGTAGGACGGACTCGTTAAAGGCTTTTGTGGTATGGTTGACGAAAAAATTTAATAGTAATAGGATTTAAAAATTTGAATACATAGGTACTTTATTACATAAGTACCTAACTTTTTACAGTAAAACCGTTATTGCATTGAATTAAACTTAGACGACGACTATGGGTGAACGCCCTCATAAAAATTTGTGAAATATCCTTCAACAAGCTTGCCGTGAACTGAACGTGGGCGACCGGCTGACTTGCCCAACGCGCTTTATGAAAGATATTATTTTTCAAACAAGTCTACTGAAATTATTATTATCATTTGTTTTTAATATTTCTAAATTTACTACCTCGTTAGTCTAGTGGTTGCATGCGCAACTTCTTATTTATTAAGTGGTTCTAGATTCAGTCTCTGGGTCGGGCAAAGTATTCATCGAATTTACTAAGTTAAAATCCCCAGTCGTGGCACGGAGTCTAGATTTATTCTGTGTAAGGAAATAGGCTCACACCATAATTCATAACGGGGCATATAACATAACTGGTGCAACGTAGAAGTGTATTACACCCCCTGCCTATTCCTTCGGAGAAATACAGATGTGATGTTATGTATGATATTAAATATTATAATAGTCAGTGGCAAAAATATCTACGTGAATGAAATGTTGGGAAACATACGATCTACAGTATACCATTAAATATATTTAAAATTTCCTGCGGCATTGTAACTCCGCTATACCTACTAATATATTTCAAATACATCAGACTAGTTTCTGTTAGATAGTAACAGTTAGTCCTAATATTAAATGAAGTGTTACTATCTAAATTAAAATTTAGTCAATTAAAGTATTTCTGCAGGCCTATTACAAATGACTAACTGTCTTATTAATAATGAATACTGATGACTGAAAAGACTGTTCTCTAAAATCTATATAACAACTTGTTTAATTCGAGTTTAGTTACAGCCAAAATTGCTGCCGACTCTATTACTTTGCTCTTCAACAACTTGAACTCATTTTCACTATTTCATTCAACAAATTTTATTAAGCAGTTCTTAACCAAAATGATCCTACTAAGGAAAGAGGAAGAAAACTCGTCTCGAAAACATAGAAAGTTTTTAACAAAATATATTTAAATGTTAGCAACACTTTTATAAAATACACGTACCTACTACATAGCATTTTATACTCATCGAAAACTAGAGGAAAAACAGATTGTTTATTAAATTTCGATATTGCTCCTATCGTCTACATATCACAACATTTACAACGTAGCATTACTATACTATTACATTCATTACTACGTTTCATTGTATTACACACTGTCACCCACGCTTTTATTAAGAATCAATTAAAGATAAGATATAATTTAGCCTATAAATCAAGTGAACTGCACTAAATCATTGGCATCAATATTTTAACCAGAGCATAAATTGACTTTTTTAGAAATATAAATTAGATCAGTATTTTGAAAATCACTAATTATTACACATATTTAATTTTAGTACTGGCAGCTCACTCACGTATTTGTATGGCACGGCAGCCATCTTGAATATCATTTCATCATGGCAAAAAGTGTTCCAAATAAAAAGTGAATGCAATAATTCTAAACCAGTTCTTAAATATCTTTTGATAAAAATTTATTGTTTGTTTAAAGACTAAGATTCACTTAATTTTGGTGCTTTTGAAGACAATTTTAAATATAAAGGGATCACCAATAAAACAAATCAGCTGTTATCCGTCAATCGATGTCAACAAAATTACATAATTTTGTTTAGAAAAACAGTGAAGTTTTTATTTTTGAGTATCATTCAAAATTTGGCAAGCATGCAGATTCAAGGGAAGGTTTTATCAGTCAAATTGTAAAGTAGAAGTGTACACAAAGGTGACAAGATTGACACATTATTTAGGAATTGGGATATTATAATGTAGCCGAAACTAAATTAGTTATGGATCACAACAATATAATTGAGTGCGGTGGTTTTTATTTTATTCACAACTTTGACTCAGGAAACCTCGGACATGTCGAGCGGGTGCCGACGGAGCTGATCGGTGAGTTACCCTGAAAATTTATCAGGAAATTCAAAGTCCAATGTCATCCCAGGGTTTAACATGAACATTGCTATGATTTATTGATAATTACGGCCAATAGCTTGCCGGTATTATTATTATTTCATATTCTTTGTTAATTTAAAAATAACTTTATGGTTGAATATTGTCATATTACAATAAATGTTGTTTGATAGTCAGTGTTTATTCTTAAGAACCAATAGTTTCTTACAATCTGGTGTCTTGATTAAATTCGTTTCCGTTAATCACATACATTTAAATATAGGAATAAAACAATTAATACATTCTAGATTTATTTTATAAATAAATATACTGAACTTCTTTTTTGTATGCAATATTTTTGAACTAACAAAGAAATAAGACAAAACACATTACAATGCTAGAAAACTTTTTTGCAGCTGCAGCTGTAAATCCAAAAACCAATACCACAGAAACACCGGACTATGAGTTCAATTTGTGGACCCGACCTGATTGCGCAGGCACAGAGTTTGAAAATGGGAACCGAACTTGGTTCTATTTTGGGGTGCAGGCCAGTGAGGCCAATATTTTGGTAAGATATTATAATCTTAATTACATTTTATTAATGTTAGTCCTAATGTTTTTATATGATAATAATTCACAGGTAGAAATTCAATGACACACATAAATTATGAGGTCAATATCAATATTGCAACTTGTCTGGAACAAGCTTTTCTATTTGCTTTGATTCAGCTACTTGACATTATCATTTATAACAAAACTCAGTATATAATATAATTCTTTTTATTAGTTGAGGCAATAATCAGCATGACAAAAATGGGATATATAATTTCACTGCAATATATAATTAAACGTTTATTATTCAGTTTTGTTGATTTTATAATAATAATGATTTTAATGTGGAAGTAGCTTGGCAGGTCGACAAGGACAGAGACATTTCGTATTCAATGCTTTCTGCCTACCGTCTAAGGAATCTAGTGTGACAATATGTTTGTATGTATGTTTAGGTGCGCTTGAATCTCATAAACCTAAACAAACAAGGCAAGATGTACAACCAGGGCATGGCTCCGGTTACACGTACATTGCCCGGGAAACCTCAATGGGAGAGAATAAGGGATCGGCCAGTTCATTCGGTATTCAGATTGATCTTATTTCATTATTTATTTACTGTATGAATGTATGATGCTTTGTGAATTTACTGATCATAATTATATTGCATAAAGGGAAGTAATGCTGTAAGGAAGCATATCATCAACCACATAAGTGTTATTACTCTGAAAATTAGCAGTTAGAGCACTCTCCATTTAGTATGCCTATGAATAGTGTTATTAAAACAGAACAACTAAGGCACAAAACTTCTTAAAAGCTCACATAGGTGTATTAGAAGTACCATTATCCATCAGTCTTAACAGAATAAATGAATTCTGTAAATGTCTTCAAAGTGTCAAATGTTTAAATAAGAAGAAAAACTACTTATCATAATACTGATTAGTCAACATATTTCTTTTACAGACTGACGACAACACCTTCACATTGAGTTTCAAATACAGAACATCAGAAAACCTAAAAGCAACTACTTTCTTTGCTTTCACATATCCATACTCATTTGCAGAGTTGCAAATAGCTCTCAACTCTATTGATTTGAAAATGTTGCCATTATCGCCTCCACAATCTCCCGATGACATATACTACTACAGGGAGTGCCTTATTTACTCACTTGAAGGTAAGGTTTTTCATAAGATACAGAAACAATAAACTCAAGTGTCAACCTATTAGAATTGAGAGCTTCAACAAACGTTTTTAAAATAATGTGAGTTTGGATTCCAGAATAAATTAGTGTTTCTTGTGTAAAGTTAAATAGCATTTTTATAACTCATAAAAACCTTAAAACTCAAATAAAAAAACCAATAATCACGTTTACTTTACATGTATCTTATTACAAAATCCTTGAAACTGCATAATCATTAACACCAAATTATTATATTTCAGGACGCCGAGTAGACCTGTTAACAATAACTTCACATCATGGCATCACGACAGACAGAGAAGAAAGGCTAAAAAATCTTTTTCCAGACAACCAGGAAAGGCCATTTAAGTTTCAGAATAAAAAGGTAAAGTTGTCTCATTTGTATAAATTATCAATAAAAGACTGCCCGGTCATATTTTATTACTGTTGAATTTTCCTTCATCATGATAATTAGCATTATTGTCATCATTATTATCTTCTTCACCATCACCATCCCCAACCAAACCCGTATAGCTCCACCGCGAACGTTAACGGGCAAATCTCAGAAAAAAATCTTTCATCCACAGATAATTTTCGTATCAGCTCGAGTTCACCCGGGAGAAACACCGTCGAGTTTTGTTTTCAACGGCTTCCTGAACCTGCTGCTGACGAGGAACGACTCAGTGGCGATCCAGCTGCGCAAACTATACGTGTTCAAGTTAATACCGTTCCTGAACCCGGACGGTGTCGCCAGAGGGCACTACAGGACGGATACGAGAGGAGTGAACTTAAACAGAGTGTATCTAAACCCGTCTCTGATGTATCATCCGTCGGTGTACGCATCTAGGGCGCTTATAAGGTATGTTTCAAAATTGTATATTTATGGTTATCTTCAATTGTTTAGTTAAATAGTTTTTAAGATTGTATTTTTGTTAATTTTGGCCAGTATATCCTAAACACCTTTGGGAAAATTTTATTGCTAATTACATGGTTTATTATTCAGTTATGTATATGATTTTTGGAATTTTCCTTCTCGGGCTTGGTCGATTATATCCTAAATAGTTTAGAAACATCTGGTTGGTAATTGATTTTTTTTAAATTCTACTTATATGTATAAGGATCTGTCTTTTCTCTTTTATTTTAAAAATAAAAAATGTGTATAACGCGCTCACAATTTTGAGTAAAATATATGGCTGTTTTTCCGGTAACATTTTTTTTATAAAATTTCAGATATTATCACTTTGGCACTGAAAAGGAGGAGGACCCCGTTTGTGACGAGAGCAAAAGTTTTACCTCCCGGAGTATACAAAATATTAGTGAGAGTGCTGAAGTAAGTTTATATGCCGAATTGTTCCTGGCCTATTGATGTATATGTTTTCAACATTTAAGAATTAGTAATCTATTTGTCTAATTATGAGTGAATCTAACTGCCAAAACGAAATTTGTTCATTCGGTTCCCACCCGGTAAAATATTTGTTTGATGAACACAACTACATATTTGTTGTAATACATGACTAACTTAATGATAAGCGACGAGAATAACGAAAATGGGAGACATTTTCAAAGTATTAAATACTATTGAAATAATGAAAAAATTTCAGCTACTCGACGTAAAGAAAAAGAGTGCCACGACGTCGCCATACCGCCGTGAGAAGTCGGCCAAGCCGGCAATATCGGTGAACAAGTCCTCGGCCACCATCAAACAGGCGTCGGCCGACAGCACCAAAAGAGACATGAAGTCGTTGAGCGGTGAAGCGGCTAACTTGGCGGAACAAGTAATATAACCTGTATTTTATTTGACGTCGGTCGGGTGACGGGAAATTATAAGGCAGTCAACATAACCTGTTATGGTTTTTTCTGAAACATTCTTCGTACCTTAAGAATAAGACAACTATGGAAAATATAGAAAGAATTTAAATAGATGATCTGAGTCTGCAAGTACAATGCATATCATTGTTATTAATAATAATATCGTCGCGTCAGGTCCCTCACGAGGTAGGTAGAGAGCACCAGTACACATGTATCAGGTATAATCTTCAATAATAGTTCGTGTCGTTAAATCTATAGGAATTAATGTAGGTAGTAAAATTAAAAAAGTCACTCCTGTTGCATAGACAAGGAGATTAGATATATTTTCCTCATATTAAATTTACGGATGAACAGTATCTACATGCTTGGTTGAAATTTTAATATAAACGGAACAAGCTTATCAGATGTTGACTGAAGCTTTATCTGTAGCTTAATTTCATATGCAATTAATGTTCAATGTGACCGTCATACGACCTGCAACGTAGTAAATTTCCATTGCACATCAATATCTTGATTTACCATAGTGACATCTCCGGAAGTTAATAAAACGATATCTTGAACTGATGATATCACTATTTTTCTGTAACACACCACGCACTATATATTACTTGTAAATCTATCGTATATCGTCCAGCTATTAAATATATTCCAAACCCATACACAAAGAGGTACTTTTCGGGTCGCTCAGTCATACATACCTATACTACTCCCTATTCCATATTTATATGGCATTGAAGAAAAATTGCTTCAGTTACTTTTCTAAAATAAAAAAAGTCTTGCAGTAATTTTGAATATTTTTTAAATATATCGGACCTAGCCTAGAAGTCGTCACAGTCACCTGTTGACGTGTGCAATGTGTTGTTGAATTTTTAATTTTTTTTACTGAGTCTGTTACTTTTCCTCCCAGGTGTACGACATGAAACTCCAAGAGATCACGACGCAGAAGAGCAACACGTCCCCCAAAGCGTCAAACACGAACATCGGCCTGGAGAGCAGTTCGCTGCTCACCGAGAACGTGCTGCGTTCCTGCCTCGGCTCCAACGTGCACCTCAGCACCAGCGAGGAACTTAACTTCCAGGGCAGCAACCCGCTCAAACCCCTCAGGGATACCTTGAAGAACAGCATCAGCTTACTCATGGAGTCAAGCTCTTCAGTAACTGGGTAACAATTGTAGAATTTACGTTTCATTCAATGTCAAAGGCACATACATATATTAGTAGATACCGCGGTCAGCGTACTGCTGGTGGGAATTAGCTTCAAGAAGTGTAACGATGAGTGTAGTAAATTAACATAAGTCGGTATCGTTATGTCGGTATTGCATCGTTTGTGAACCAGTAAACTAATCGTGTGTGGTCATCGTGTGTTTGTCTATTACCACTCTCTATAAGACTACGGCCACATCCCGCTTAACATCGGGCGAGATTGTAGTGAAACGCGAATGTGCTAGTGCTCCCAAACTGCCGTTATAAAGTGTTTTAAAACGTTATTGAACATTAGCTAACACTAAAATTAATTTGCAATTGAATGTTTACTAAAAAAACCATTTGGTAATTTTGCTATTCTTTATGACAAAATGTTACTTAACAAATAAACGTTACATACATTTTATAAGGGCAGTGTAGGAGCACCGTTTAAGTATGTATTTAAGAAAGTGATAATATTGTGTGCGCAGGGATAGTGCGGCGGGAGTGGAGGGAGCGGCGCCGGTGGGGGGCGCGGGCGCGGCGTGGTGCGGCCCGTGTCGCCGCCGCGCCGCGCTGCCCGGACACAGCGCCGCCACGGTCCGTGCCGCGCGCTGCCCGCGACTAATGTCGTACATCACACACACTAAGGGTGCCTTTCCACTAAGGATGAGCGAGGATGCGTAGCGAGGAATGTGTTTGTTAAGAACCTATAGCATCGCTTCCCCTTCCCTGTACTGGGCGGAGCTAGGTAAAGGAAGGGATTCTATTGGTTATTAACAAACACATTCCTCGCTACGCGTCCTCGCTCATCTCTGGTGGAAACGCACCCTAACTGGGCGCCCCTTAATTACGTAACGCGTTCATGGGGGAGAGGGCAAATCGAACCTTATCGA
>DWDT01001815.1:0-14961 GCA_018245595.1 Microceris scylla | reverse complement strand
CTGCCACGCTGGCCAAGTGCGGGTTGGCAGACTTAAAAATTAAAAAATGTTTGGTGAAATATAAGGAATTTATAAAGATAGGTAATTGGTATATTTGCAACGACAACTAACTGTAACTGATTATAACTCGGGATTCTGACTTTTTATTGTTTGAAACCAATTTTAATACTCTCAGGGGTAGTACTTGGAGGCGTAGCACACTGCTAGTTAAAATACACGAACGCACGCACGCACACGCAAATACCGACTCGTACAAGAGAGGCTTCCGATAGTTTTTAACATCATAACTTATTCACAAATATACATACATATGAATGACATCATGGCGTCATACATACATTACACAATAAGAACAATGAAGTAACGTTATTGTTGAATTAATTATCACCTATTTTCATCGTAGTCTAATTTAGGTTCGTCTTGTGTTTTTTCGCTCGAAAACTGGAGTCCAGAGGCTTGGGGTGCGTCGTCGTTATTTGGTTCGGGTTCGTTGCTGCCAAGAGTGGGTGTACAGGAGTCAGTGTTGGAGGAGTCAGACATGACTTCCAAGGTTATGATAGGAACGCAGTTCCCTTGACTATCTTCTTCGTATACTACATGGAAATCTGTAAGTTAAATATTTGAACTACTATAAAGTCGGTAGCATTAAGAATAATAAAAATGATAGTGGATCAAAACCTTCTTTATGAGGAAAATCCCACGCCCAGCTGTGTACAGAAGCACAGAGACAGGCCGACGACGATAACGGTTAAACAAATTGAAAACGTTGCTTACCTATTTTTAGAATATTGTTTATAAGGAGCCACACAAACAGCGTGTGTCAATTTACCCATATTCATTATAACTTCGATAATCTTACTTGTAAATCTGTAAATGTATGACATAAGTAACAATTTAAAAGTAAATTTTGTCAAAACGGAAACATTAGCGTACACAGTTAGGGAGTTGCATTTTAGCGTTTTCATTCTACTCGTGTCTAAAAATTAAGACACCGTATTTACCGTACAGATATCAACAGCTAAATCGAAAATAAAAATACTTAACATGTAATATATCTAATACGACTTACACTCTAATCTTATATTATTTCTTCTCATTCTGGCAGTAGACCTGTGTTCAGCACCAGGTCGATAATATGCTTTGATGGCGACGAAATGGCTCAGGGTGACGACACAGGTACCGGGTTTAATTTTGGCATATAAGTTCACGGTATCGTCTCACTTTAACACTAAGAGCACAAGAAGCTCAGGGGCACCTGTACTGTTTCCAAGTAGAATACTGAACACGTAAACGGTACGGATACAATAAAGCGTATATTTAGGGATGTACGGCGGCGGCCGTAGCTAGTGCAGTGAGAGTAGTTCATCGTTGGAAGTCGCAGAGGCATTAAAATGAAGTAACGAGGTAGCGTAGTGTTTATATTTTATTATTATTATTTGTAGTGTACATAAATCAAGGCGATGGTAAGATTCTCTCCCTTAACTATAATTATATCTTTAATCTTGTTACAATAAAAATATTTTTTTTGTATTGTTTACATCAATTGATTGTTAAAGCTTTGCTGTTTGCAACGATATTTATACTTAACTAGTAACATATCAGTTAAACTGTGCTAGTAATTTTGTTAATAACTGTTACTTATTGTATTTTAATAGACTATCGAATATCTAACGATACTTACTAAAATACTATGAACATAGTCAATGTTAATAACTTTTACATATTTTTTTTAAATTTAAATTTTGTTTATAATAAAACTCTAAGACAATAAAATTTCCGTCCCCGAAAATACTAATTGAGTACAGATTACCTGCACCGAGGAAAAGGTGCGATTATATGATTTTCGAAAAACGAGCGTTACAATCGGAATGCTGATATATTGCCTTATGGACCAAATAGTAATGCCATCATGCCGATTTTCGGCCCTGAAATTCAACAACTCTATAAACGCACCCAGAAAAGAAGTAAAATATTCATATATAAAGATTGGACTCGATAAAAGCATAATACCGTCATCAGTGCCTACTGACTCGTATGGTGACACGGCGCGGTGCATAACGTTTGTTCCGCAGTTCACGGGATAACGTTAGTCGGGATATAGAGAGTAACCAACATTAGAAACATTGCACGTCGCGTCTAAAGTCATTCTTACAACTCACAACGTATGTGTATAAACGAACAAATTTACTGTAAATCTGTCTATGATCCTCTCAAAATATTTAAATATCAAATCATTGTTACATATACATAATTGTTAATTATAATAATTATTACGAGAAACACATAATAGGCGAATAAATTAACTAAACATTAATTATTTAGTCAATGTTGATAGTCACACACGGAAACAGTGCATGTGGACATCGGGGAAAACAATACGATCAAAAATTAAGTAGAAAACATTTTAGAGATATGATATAATCGTATTATTAAATTGAAATTAAATATTCTTATAATTCGGTAAACACCGAAAACAAAACTAAAACACCGACTTCGAAAGATAATTTTGGGAAACTTTTTTAAATTATGGCCTTTAAAACAATACAAAACTATATAATTATTGTGCCAATATCAGTGTAGTGAAGCAAAACCTATCTAATTAGTGTAGAGGTTGCCTTAACAATATATTCATAAGTAAATTCTTTTAGAAAATGTGCAATGACGCCTTATCATAACGTAATGTGATACAATACAGATATATTAAAAATGCAAACGTAAATTTATTCTCTAGAACATAATCTTAACAAAGGCACCTGTATCACCGCACGCGACTTATTGGTACACTATCAATTACCGATTCCATACAGGAAGATATCACTAACTCACGAAAGCAAAATGTTCCAACTTTGTTTTTCTAATCAACTATATAATAATATAGCCAATTGTTACAATTAGTTTTTCTGATCCATACTGCACAAATACAAGAAAGCGAGTACCCGCCATCCATAATTTATACTATTCTGTAGCAACGGGTTGGTATCACAAAAGCGGCTCCAGTTTGGGCAGAGTTGATACTTATTGTCGTAGAATAGAACGATAATCCTTCTCATTCTGAAAAGCTACCCGTGTGCAACAGCGGAACTATAGAGGTTTGATGATGGTGATCAAAATAGAAATTAGACGAATTAAAAACTACTTCAAACAAACAGTGACAGCTTGAAAAATTGGCAATAAAACCTTAATTGTAACGGTAATTTTTGTGACGTGAGAAACCAAGCGGTGTCGTTTGGTGGTCGGAATAGCCACTAACAAGTCACGTGCGGGGAAACAAGTGCGCGATGCGCCAAGTTCGGCTCGTTTTAATACTTAATGTAAACTATGTAGTTCTCGATACAACTAACGAAGCTGCCTTGCAGTTCGCGCTTAGAAAAGACAAAAGAGAGGAAAGGACAAAGAATTACAATGATTCAACAATGAACATGACCGCTAACTTAGTTAGCACTAATATCACAAAATAAAATACTATAAAAAAGAAATAAATAACTCTTACCACTCTGTGGGGTGTGACAAATGGATTGTTCTGTGCCATTTCTGACTGCTGCTTTTGCTGACATTTATTCCAAATTATTCGAAAACATTTTAGTAAATTGCAGAACAGTTCAAATTATTCGAAAACCGAGAAATGTTATGTAAATAAAATCGGGGAAAAATATATACTCTTTATCCAAGTTGCCTTTAAAATCTACGTAACTAAAATGCCCAGTATTTGCTTGACACACTTGCATAATCTACGACGACACCGTGCGGCGGTGTGACCGTTAAACATTTATAGACCAGATGCCACTATTTCAGCAGAGCGCGGTATAGAGTGGTAGTTACAAAAAAATGAAAATGAAAAACAAAAAGTGAAAAAAAAAAACACACTCGCGAGAAACTAGTTAATGAGAAGAAAAGCGATCAAAGGTCGCGGAAACAGTAATTTTGTGCGAATGACTGGCGCCGGCATATTTATCTAAAGTATAAATCACACTGCAATTGTTAATACCTTATCGGCAAAAGTAAAATCTATATATAACGATTCAAGTAACACCCTTCATATATACAAGAACTTGAATCTATCAACTTAACGTAAACTTAACGTAACTTAATAACTCAATGTTGTGCGCTAAATTTAAAAAAGAACACGTCATAACCAATAATCTTTTTAAGTGGATAATATAATAAATCTAGAATCTACCTCTCCGCTGAACTGCAACTGATTGTATAATCAAAAAAGAATCTGTTCCAAATATAAACCTATGATTAACATAAAGACACTAATCGCCTAACACGAACTAACAGACATCCGTAACATTATCTACAAACATTATACTTTCCTTATCAATGGAAGAACTGCTGATTGTCGTTTCACGTCCTAGCCTCACTAGAACACCATATAACTATACTAACACTCAAACGAAATACACGGAAACACAATAATGTAATTATACAACATTAATAAATGTGCTATGGCACGGTCATATTTACGTAACTGACATTTTACACTACATCTGCGTCCATTTATCGATAAATAGGTACCTGTAAGGCTCACTAATATTCATATAGTATTTTTATAGTGTATATAAAGTCTTTAATAAGAATTATAATAGATTTATTGCCGTTCAGATAGGGTCGCAGTTGAAACGGTTGAAGCGATTGTTGCCGCTACAATATGTGCCAATAGTGAGGACGCGATGCGAGCTGTCACCGCGCCTGTCTGTGTGGAGCACATCGGCGAACACAGTTTGGGAGTTAATTACAGTCTTTGGTCGGTGTCTTGCGGTACAATAGCTCTATACTTAAAATTTCACAAGCAAGCAACATTGAATAAAAATTCTATAAAGTGAACAGTACACCATTAAAAGTGTGAAGTTACTACACTTTGTAAATGGAAGGCACTTCTCAGACTTGTCCGCGCACAGCACCTATTTCAGCAACGCATCAATACACAATAGTTAACATTTGACACGCTGCATTAATGTATAACTGGCCACTGGCTCCATTAAATTCTGTATTATAATTATTGTCTAATATTTGCACAACCATACCTTTAAAACGTGTATAATATAATGAGCTCTGTGTAACAAAACGTTAGATATTAAATGCATAATAACAGTATCATTGGAAAATATACAAAACGTACAATATAAATGTACATCAAAATTTCACTCGAAAAATAGAACAAATTCTATGCGTAACGAACTCTTGCTGTAACATCTCTAAAACATCAACTGCAGGTAAATATATAAATGTAACGCCGTCTCCCCACCGACGGAAGGCACTATACGTAACGATCCTTATAGACAATTTACGTGGAATTAATAATACTTTTCACAGCGCGCCCGCTCATACTTGAGTGGGGTCGGGCGACGAGTGCGAGGGCGTGGAGCCCCGCGGAGACCCCGACCCGATGGGTTCTAGCTTGATCCCGGGCGGGAGCTGGCCCTCGATCCCGGGCATGATGAAGAACGCGTTTGGGGGATAGACGCAATCCTTCGGTACGTAGCAATCGTGCGTGGTCTTCATGTGGTTTTTCATCTTATCCGGCCTTGAGAACTCCTTGCAGCACACGGGGCACGGGAACACCTTCCGCTGCTGGCCCTCGTGGTACAGGAACGCGTGCCTTTGGAATGAATACTTATTTTTAAATGTCTTCTGAATGTTCTCTTTGGCGCACTCCGTGCACTGGTATACGCCCTCGTTGACGGACGCGTACCGAAAGAGATTCAGCCCCCGCACGGACATCTCCGTCAGCTGCTCCGCGGGATCGTTGGAGGCGGAGTTGGCTCTTCTCCTTATCCGCCGCCTGACCACCGGCCTCTGCATCTGGTTACCTCCGCTCTGTAGCGTGTTGTTGTTCAGAGAATCATTCTGATATTCATTGGACGTGGAGGCCGTTTGCGTCGACGGGTTCACACGCAGCTTTCCATGACCATCGTTAGACGGTGATTGCACATACTTAAAATCTTTATTTTCAAAATCGGGTGTACCACGTCCTGAAATAAACATTACAATATAATTTAATATAACTCATTTTGAAACGTCGTATGTGTAAAAAAAATCTAGCTGTCACATCGAATAGCTTCTAAAATGCGTATAGAGATAAGGGAAAAATAAAAAAGGTGAATAAAAAATAAACAAATGAGGAAAATATATTAATATTTATTTGTTCAAATTGAATGACGAAATTTAATACACCATGATAAAAAAACATGAACAATGGAACTACACGATGGGCGAATTTGGCGCGGGCTGGACGTATTGCACAGAAACAGTCTAATTTATTAAGTAGACGAATAGCACCAAACAAGTACATCGTAAACAGAATTGCAGCGCACTCACGTCAGGTCTCGAGCGGCACACTCGCCCATGGAATAAATACTAAAATAAATTATACAAAAATAGAAACAAAATAGAAATCAATAAGAAATAACAGCGTTATAACGACTATATTTCCGTTTTACGTACCAACATTCTATTCAATTTAAAAAGTTTTAATTAAAATCTGATAAAATATCGGGCAGTGTTTGAAAAACTTCGAACGGGCAACCATAAAGTAAATTCACTAAAACTACATAGAAATTATTGTTACATCTAAGTAATAAATTAAAAAATAATGCAACAAAAAAGAGTAATAATTAAATATGTTACAATAGGACTCAAGTGTTTGCATTTGGAACTATTTCGGCAAGTTCGGTAGTAGGTACATCATCATCATTACAAAAATAATTGCTTCGGCTCACTATGCGCTACATAAGATCACATGAGGTGGGTCACAAGTTCAAATAAATAGACACTGCGTTCAGGGACGATTACATTTAAAAATAAAACATAGCTGCTATTAAAACAAACCGAAGACAACAACAGACAAACGCATTAACAATAATAAAACAAAATTAGCCTCATTGCATGGACAGTGGCGGACAGTGGTGGACAGTGGTGGGCAGTGTCATCAAGTCGCGTCTACGGTATAAATAAAACAAAATACACAAGCAAATAATTTGTACTGAACCAAAAATACTTTGTTCTCGCGTACTGTCAATTTGAGCAACATAGAAAGCGTTTTAATATAAAATCTAGCTCCAACCACGCCTACGAAACATGAGAAATATATCGTATGATTAAATACCTACCTGATCAGTCCTCTTCCTGACTACTATATTCCTAAGGCATAGAAAATTCACTCCCAATGTTAACAACACAATTATAACCCTACAGTATTATAAATAACTTAATCTAATCTTTACTAATAACCCGTGTTGTTACTTTGCTACTATTTAACGTAATTTAATTATTAAATCTGATAATTGTTAACGTCGTTGCTTATATCACCAGAGGCCGGCGCGCGGCGCCGCGGCCGGAGCGCCGCTGTGCTCCTCCTTAAGCCCCCACTATAGAGAAACATTTCACCGAGCTAACACTGATGTTTGCTAACAAATGCCAGTCACTCGAAAATATGTTTGCTCTATAAGTAATAAATATTTAGCCAGCACACGCCCATTTTCCACCCTTGTTCACGGAATTTTAACGACATGTGAATAGATAAAACTCCATTCGTCCTTGTTGGTCAGTGGTCAGGGTGATGGTAGGACATGACAACATAATGTTTGACCGCAGAAATGGTGCAGAATTTAGTATTATCGGTGATATGTCATTGAGTGACTCAATTTGGCAAGACAAACGACATCTTCGACGTTCCAGACATGATACATACACGGCTATCGTTAAATCGTCAATTTGATAAGTGCTCACAGACGGTAAACAGGCGTCCAAAACATACTCGCACGTGGACAATTTGAAAACGTCACAATAAATATTTAAAGCGAGGGGTACAAAACAATAAAATATTAAAAACACCAAAAAAAAACGAAAACAAAGTATAACGTGAAAATAGAAATAAGTACTAATTTTGCTGTAACTTTTATTATTTTCTTTAAAGATTCTAAAAATAGTAATTAACACCTTATTGTATACCAATGTGTTCTGTCATTGAACAAATAATGCTATGGTACGTGTAACTGTCGAACTCTAAATTCATCTAAATATTACGCTTTGCATCTGAAACTGTTGCTATCGCCTAAGTGCATATAACGAAAAATATCGATTTAACATTTGGCTAAGGTCTATACAATAAATAAATCGATCACTCTGCGTAATTACGTTCATTTTATGATAGTTACAACTATTAAGAATACCTCGGATGAGGATAGAAAATAGATTTATCGGAAGAAATATCGTCTGAAGCATCGCTTCAGGATAAATATTCAGAAAGATTTCATTCTTGCCCTGTTGTGTGTTTTCCTAAATGATCATTTTTTCATCAACGACACAGTGCTCCGTGTTCAAAGGAAAACAGTGTTGGATGTTCGCAAAAACAATGACACGAAATGTCTCAACCAGTACAACAACATTGCAAGACGTCCACCAACTTTGTACACCTTAAATATTTATGGAACATGATAAAGTTACAATAAACTGACAATAATAATCTGCAGGTACTAAGATTTCACATAGTTGTGGTTTCATAATATATATCAACGACTCGTACTCTCTAGGCAACACAATAAATAACTCTCTCGTATAGAAGAAAAACATTACATGCAATCTATAGCAGGAACTACCATTATACCATAATGCCGGAAAGGATTTGATCTCACGGCGTAATATATTTTAAGTAACATCTCCGTAAACAGTAGATACCTAACTGAATATATCATAAATAATTCACATAGATATTTATTCTGTATAAGTATAAAGTCTAGCAGAATCGTCAAGTAGTAATGAAGTATTAGAGAAGGAGACAGACGCTTGCCTCTCTATGCAACTCATACACGTCTAGTCACAATCTGCAGGTAAATGTAAGCTGCGTAATTATATAATATATCAACTGTAACACTCTGCGAATACTTAGTTTTAAAATCTTTCTATCTATCTCTTTTATATTTCGTAACATTATCAGCATAAATATTGCTCTTTAATAATAATAATCATATATTTGAAATATAAATCTCGTCTATGTCCATCTACTCGAAGTTACCGTGATACAGTAAAATAGAAATATGTGATATTATATACTCTGACATAAATATGTTAAAAATAAATGTTTATGATATATGATAGACTGGAAACCCTAATCTTTCCCTATGACCCCCATTTGGCAAAATATGCTCACACAATACAACCGAAATGGGGCAGTAAATATGAATTTTCATACATATACATATATATAAAATCAACAATATCAACCAACAACATATTCTTTAGGGACATGTATGTATATGTCACATCACATGTGACATCTTCTTAAGTTTAATTTAGCACCAATTGATGATATAGCTTTTAATAATTAAATAAAACACAATATTTACTGTTTAAAACAACATCAGATAATTCTGTGAAACAAATAAACACACCATCAATATTGTTGTTTCCGACGTACAATTTTATATTTTGTTTCGTGAAAATCAAGTAGGAAGGCTGCAAGGGTTACGTTACAATGTATGTTTCGTAAAATTCAAAGGAAATGTCAAGTAATTCCAATGTTGAAACATTAAGCTTAGGCACTGGCTAAATTGACTATGTTGTGAACCAGATTCTCGTTACTTCCGTTTATAGCCTCACCATTAATTATATATCTAATTTCCACCGTTTCGAGTACCTATCAACGTCCAAGATAAATTTCATATAAAGTGTATGTAAGGTAGGTACAATAAATTCGTTTTTATGAATTTAACAGTCTTAATATTGATCGTCACGACGTACAAAGTCGCCTCGAATTTGTGTGACAATTTTATAATGTTCACTTGCGAATTTTTTTTCAATTTCCGAGTAAAATGGGAAACATGAGATGATATTTCTTAATTTAACTATATATATATGTTAAGTATATTTATCTAGTCGGGCCTAAAAGGTTTCTATACTCCTAAGGAAGCGTCTTAAAGTACATTGTAAACTCTGAATAATGAAAATAAATAATTATACATAATATTCTTTGAAATTTCTTAGTTACCTAATAGTCGATAAACTTATACACAAGTAAAGGCACACTAGTAGGCAAGCGTTCCCTGGACCGACTACATACTCATTGGAAACCTGTATGAACTCGGGGCGACGGGGTTTGCCCACGTGGTACTAAGATATAACTTTTACTATGCGTTCGTAAGATCTGTTGCCAGAGTTAGAATCACATTTTCGTTCTCTAAAAATTTATCACACAATCAACCGAAGGAGTGTCGCTATCAATATAACATGGAAGACTACGTTTGCCTCTAAATTTAACTAAATTACCATTTAGTAAGTACAATATCTTAATTTACGTTTTAAGGCAATTCGATTTCTACTAAAATAGAATTTATAAATCATCTCATGGTTCCAGTAGGTATTTTTAAACATCTCTCAAAGCACCTTGCTACATCACTTCAACAACAACACTGCCGTGTCGCGTGTCATATTTACAACAACCGAACGATACTTAGACAACACTTTTTACATTTTACATAGAATCTGCATTCAACGAACAATAATAGAACATTTAATTTGACGAGGATTAAATTACGTCCCTGTGTTTATAATATTGTTAATATTGTTTTGCTACATATATAATATTCATCATTATATTGTCTTTGACAGATATCTAACAATAGTTATATAAATAATAAAAAATATGTCTACAAATAAATATGCACCATGACATTAAAATTAGAGGAATCGACAATGACGATGTGATAACGGACTGACTGACAGATATGAAACATGAGGAACCAAGTCTACGCTCTAGACACTATAGATTTAATGAGATTATTGAAAGCTACTCTAAGTTTTGTCACCACTGAGTTTGGTTTGAAGAACGGCATACCGTCCGCATCAACAATGATACATTATTTATCCTAATCTTAACAACAACAAAAAAAACTAGATATTAAAAAAATCATAGCCCGTGTTGAGTTTAACTTCGGTGAAGTCGTAAACGTAAATTAAACATCTAAGATCACTAATAAGGCAAGTTAAATGAAAAATGCATTTCACACCACTACTGTTAATGGCGTTGGATAAGCCTTTTTGCAGCCGCCATAGCCTCTTCGCGTTCCGCCGATCCCCCCTCCGTCCTATATAAAGGACGTCCGAGTTTTACAAAAAGGCCCCGCCATTGATAAAATTGTAAAAATAACACCTAAATAAACTTACACTAACTAATTCAGTTCAATGAGAATTGCGTGTAATCGAACAGACTACTTTTGAATTAATCACCGCGAGTAGTTACTTTGTACCCTGACATTTTTGTAAGTAATAAAATTAAGTAACAAGTGAGTGCGAAATAACAAGTAAATCATAGAATTTTTTTTCATAAATCTCTTTGAAGTTCAGCACTCTGACAAACAATGGAACAACATAAATAAATAGATAAATATAACAACTAGCGACCGCTCGTCGCTTAATATCAACAAACTTATTTTGCAGTCGTGAAACTTAGAGCCGTACGCCTATTTAATTGCAATCTACTTTTTATTCACTATTTAAAAAGTCAAATTCTATATTACTCTTTAATATGAATTCTTTAATAAACTTACACTTATAATCAGATCTTTATATTTTCACGTCAAACGTGTAAGCAACGTGATCGGCGCTTAAGATTCCTGCTTCGCCATTTGCTCGTTGGCGTTCGGTTGGTTTTTGTGAATAATTTTCAGATGCGCGATCATGTTATCTTTCCGCGTGAACTCCTTGAAGCAAATGGGACACGGGAACACCTTAACGTCCTTTTTGTGAGATGTGACGTAATGTCGACAGAAGTTGCTGATGTGAGTGTACACGCGGGCACATATTTTGCACCTAAACACATTTTCCCCCTCCTTGATACAGTAGTCCCGTACCGACTCGTTTGTTTCCTCATGATAACTGCTCATGTTTCCTATATTATTTTTCCTAATAGGCGAAGGGAATATGCGATGTTCCCAGTTAGTCTGCGTTAAGTCCGATATTTCGTTATTAGCTATATTCAAATTGTTCTGTTCTAGTTCCGCCGCGAACAGTTGCGTGGCGAGAGCAGGCATGAGAACGGGCTCGGGGGGAAATTTGTCGAAAGTGTTAAGCGCGGGGTTTAAGTTAGATAGGCCTGAGAGCTGATTAAATAGGTTTCGGGCTCTAAATTTAGATACTTGGGGTAGCAATTTTTTACTATTCTTTGGCTTTAAATTACGACCTAGTCTGGCTTTATCATCTGTCTCTTTAAGAGGACCCTCGCGAGAGTTTGAGTTTTCGCGGCTTCTATCCGGATTATATTTGTATTCGATGGGCTCATTGTATTCATCGACAGCGTCATTAGCAGGCTCCTGCTTTATGGATCCATTCTCGATGGATAAAACCGGACCGTTCGATGGATAATTGGGTTGGGTTTCCTCCTTTGGTGCTTTTTCGGTATCTGAAATGTTATAGTTTACATTTCTTATTGTATAATCGATGACGAACTTCTATTTAAATAAATATGAAAAAGATTGGAAATATTGTAGCGTACATATCTTAACATAAGTAGGATTATAAAATCTAGAATATTTCCAATTTTGCTTTGAATGAAGGAAAGCTATTGGGAATAAGCCTTGTTCGTGTTCCCTTTTCTCACGTATAATATATATTTGTTTTAAGAAGTTAATATGATACAATTATGTTACTCAAAACCATTACCACACCGAAATTGCCCCTGGCCATTCCTCTAATAGCTCTCCCCGAAAGCAGAAAAGCAAGCAATAGTTAACTGTCATTTTGTAGAAGAAATAAGCATTTGTTTCTTGAAAATATCAAATAATTTGATAGATTGCATCACTTACCCCTTTCTCATTAAAATTGAATACATTATAATATAAGGTAGATATTTATAACACTGCACTTCTCACTTATGTTTTAAATTTCTAACCTCAAAGCTTATATCCCATTAGCTTTTCTTTTTATCATCTAATGTTCTATATTTCGTCACATAGTGTTAGGTAAATGGAAAGGAAGATTAAAATATTTACAAAAGATAAGCGACCATAAAATATAAACTCATACATCCGTGAAATATTATGCTTTATACAATGTTCATGGAAGGTTCAATGGTGGAACCGCTAAATTGTTTCATAAAATCTAATAAAAATATTAAAAACTACACGAAAAATAAACATTTTAAGTCGTCGAACTTGAAATCAAGAATCAAAAAACCTACCTGCGGATTCGGAGTCTTTGCCAGATGTGGGGGCTTCGTTAGACTGGGCGTCGTCGCCTTCGTCGATCATGAGCGCCTCCCCCGCCTCCTCGCCACCGGAAGTCGCGCCATCTTCAGCACTGAATCCATCCATCGATAGTTTCACTTCGAGCATTTCCGGCGAACCTCTTATCAGCTGATCCCCCGCTCTATTGGAAGGCGCGTGAGATGCAGACTCCGGGACAAATTCACCCGGAGGACTGGCGGCCGTGTTCAGTGCATCACTAGAGCTTCCACTGAGTTTCCTAGGCCGACCTCGTTTTCGCTTCGGTTGCATTAGGGCGTTACCAAGCAAGGGCATAAGCAAATTAGGTGGTGCGCCCCCGCTTGGCATGCCCGAGGCCGGCCTCTTCTGGTGCATGTACGGATGTATTCTGTGGAGCTGGGGAGGCGGTGTGTGGGGAGATATGCCGGTCTGTTGCTGTTGAATTAAAGAGTTTGTCAGTGCTGGAATATCACACTTCTCCTCGTTCACCTCCGTGAGGCCCTTTATTCTAAGGCTCTCGGCTACTTTTAGGAATGCGGTTAATCTTTCCTGGTCCACGCTTACTTCCCCTCGGTACATGAAATCCAATAAGCTCTTCATGTCCGAATACGGTACATCCTTCAAAATAACAATCGGATGTTTCTCTTGGTGATTGACGAACAGGGCTTGGAAGTACGGACTACATGCCGATAAAACCATTTTGTGTGCTTTAAGCAACTGACCATCCACGGCGAGGGTAACGTCAGTGAACGTCTCAGCGTGGAGAAGCTGGTCGAACACAGACAACATATTTGATTGGTGATTATTCCACCGCAAACAAAACCTTTGCGTTGCCATCTTTACTGTCTTCTTTCCCTTATTTGGAAGATATGATTTTTTTACGAGTCCAAGCTTAATAGCCACAGCATTAACAATATCTCAATGATGTATACATAAGTATTCTCTCATATTTCACGAACAATACAACAAAACGTTAACAATGGGTCATGTTTACTTTGCAGCCATTTTTTAATGTTTGTTTCATAGTGTGCTTTTTGTGTGACGGGCGCAGGGGACCTGAAATAAATTTTTTTTAAATAAATTCATTTGAAATTTTAAAATATTTCTGACAGGAATATAGACATACTAATTTACCAAAATCATCTATTTCAAGGGTCAGTGGCCAGTGCATACACTGTCCTCATGATATTAAATTGAGTTAAATTAAAAAAAACGATTGAGGGATGTGTGCCAGTACAAATATCTTGTCCCCTTTCACAAATCAGAAGAAATAATAGTTCTACATTATTACAACATTTTCCATAGATGTGGGCTTTCTGTCACGCTACCACTATCCTCGTGACAAGCACGCAACGAATGACAGATTTATGACTGCTTATGACCAAACGGAGACTCTTCCACTTAAAGTACAAACTTTCCCACATTGTTTTAATTTTAATATTCTATGCAACTAAAACTCACAATTAAATAGCTTGAAGCACTAAAGAGATTGGAGGTAATAAATGATTAAATTCAGAAACGTTAAAGTATTAGTCATTTTCATGTTCCACGTGTAAATGTATGTACATAAAATAATAGGTATGCTATTAGGTTATGTATATTGTTTATTTCTATATGTATATTAGTAGGAGAGTATTTGTACATAAACAAAGCAGCACGAATATCAAAAGTATATTGCCTTGAACATCGCTAAATTTTGAAATTGGCCTAAAGTACGATTTACAAAAATATAACATGAACATTTGTTATTCGCTCACAATAG
>DWDT01001814.1:0-14966 GCA_018245595.1 Microceris scylla | reverse complement strand
GTATGAAGTGGGTACTCCCTTTAATTAGAAACATTTGGTTTCAAAATCATCCATTTTCACCCGTTTTATACTAATAAAACTGGTGAAAATGAATAATTTTGAAACCGTAAAAACCTTACGTTTTGAATCTTAAAAACTGTTTTAAGGTATTATGGAGAATTAAGGTTTCTTGTATGCACGTAAAGATATTTATTGCTCTAAAGAGAGGGACAAAGAAGACTAAAAATAAACAGATTCTACCTACCTTATTTAAAAATTCTAATAATTTATTAATAGATAAATACATAGCTATAAAATAACTCGAGGTATTAAAGAAGATTTTATTTCAATTGCAACATTTAAATTTATAAAATTTACATAATTAATAAATTTACATTTATTGTACGTGAAAATGAACAATCGACTACACGTATGTCAACAAAGTACGAGTGAGATATGATTGTGTATTTAAAACCGCATATAATTAAATAAATCATAGCGTTTTCTTTGTAAGTTGCATACTATAATCATGGGTATAAAGACTCACGAGATGTTTAATAGTAAAATTGCAATCTATTGGAGGTCAGTTCGGCCTCATACGAGTAGTTCAGTTAGCTCAAACTTTATTGACCAGTATGTTCTGATATACTCGTTTAACTCGGTTAACTCGATTAGTCCAGTCAAAATAGACAAATAAACCCGTGAGTTAGGAAAAATTCACATAGAGCTGAAAATTGGTATAGACGTTAAATACGTCATTATCAATAAAATATCAAAAATCGCCATCGATCCTATGTGTGTAAAAGATTTTATTCAAGGTCAAAGGTCAAAAATTCCGGTTTTTCACATTTTCCTTTGAAACCGGAGGTATTATTGTAAAAGTAGGTCAGAAAAAAGTTGTAGATCATACAATTCTCTACAACAATTGTTCCAATATTTTTTACCGTACGAATCACTGTTCGCTAGATATCGCGATTTTAAAAGTTGAAAAACTTAAATTCTTCATAATACGCACACATTTCCGCACCACCTGTAAGGTAAAATGATACTGGCCAACTGTAAAGTCATTAAATATGACTTTTAACATTAGAAAATGGAAAATTTGTGTGTTGGTACCGCTTTTTTGGTTACTAATGTGGCCTAAAACTATCGACATCTTTTAATGGAGTTAATAAGGAATGTGACGAGAACATACAGTAAATACATACTATGTATACTACTACGTATGTATATACCTGGCAGTTGTTGGATACGAAGAGCTGAAAATCGAGCTCAATAGCGTGCTATTGGAAAAGCCTATGCTCAACAATGGACAGGAACAGTTCTTTGATGATGACACTAAGAGAATACTCAGGTGAGGAGAATACTATCCAAAATAACAAGATGAGATAATGCATTTGAGCGACTGTTTTGGCGCCCGTAGAATTGATGACTCACCGTGATAATGAATAAATCCCGCAAAATAGATTTATGTGGCGCGGCACCTCGCTACCGATACCAAGATCTCGGAATATGAAAAAACTAAACGTGATTTAATATATATATATATATATACTACAATGCAACTAAATTAATCAATTTGTGATTAATAGAAGCATTTTTACCCGCATTCCGTGGTTAGAGCGTTGTTGAATGTTAGAGAGTGAACGTTCTAGAATCACGAAGCGTTCTTACTGTCATACTTGCATAGTGTAAAACAAATGTTGAGAAGGAACAAATTCTATAGGAGTTTGCATACTTATGCTAACGGAATTGACCACTTTACATGCGGTCTGCCCGTTGGCTAATTCTATTACTTAAAAAAACATGTTCTGTAAATGCATTACCTTTCAATAAAGCAAAAAATTATTCGCTAGTTCTTATATCTCTTCTTTATAATAGCATGGATCTTTTTAGTAAAATGTCCATGGAATATGTAATATCTAGTGAAAATAGAATATATATAGACTTTATTAGCCGAGCGCTGAAAATAGAAGGCCGACGTCGAGCAGTCTGCTAACTCGGTTACAATAATATAACAGTTAGTACTATTGCTAATAATAGCGAGTAATGATAAAATAATATTTACACACTAGATCATTTCGGTTTGTTTCGAGAAAAGGTTTGCACTTATATTGTAATAAAGTAAAAGGTAAAATAGAGGTAACCAGTAAGTATCACATGAACCATTTTTAAATATTTTCACGTGCATATATTATATTTTTAAAAATGTCTCACAGTAGAACTACTTTTTTCCAGTAAATTAAAATTTGTTACATGTTACGGTATGAACGCCATACCGTTATTACTTATGCAAATAAACTATTCAAGCATATCTTTAAATCGTAAACTTCAAACATAAAAGTAATAAACGAGAAAAGTGCATGTATTCACGGAGTTAGATAAAGAACTTGCGAGATTTAAAGTGTACTAACTACTTTAGAAATTTGCATACAAAAATTAATGGGCTACTCGTAGCTTTTCAAAATGAAGTTTTCTGATTCTTGGCCAGAGAGCTGAGCGGATAATGCGAACTGCCTAGCAGAACATTGAGTTGCAAAGTCCATTCACCGTTAGATTTTCCTATGCAACCGATTAATCCTTCGACAATAATCATTGAAAATACGCTTAGTCTTGAAAGATAGATTGTTGTACTTAATGAGGTCCAAATCCAGTAAGAAAAATAAGTAGGTATCATTAACTTGTAGTAAGGCTTATATTAGGTAATTTTTTTACTTATTTTAGGGATTCTCTAGCAAGCGTGGGTATATATATTTTTTAAATTGTTATTTTATTGCTTTCGTACATGTTGTTTACAAGACTGCATACAGTAATATTCAAGTTTCTGGTTAGATGCTGAATGATGGGGGCAAAAGTCTTCGAATCCGGGGTGCGTGTTTGAAGAGAACAATCAATGTTAAAAAAGTACATCAGTTTTGATTTCTATACTGACTAGATATACTGACTAGAGACTCTAGACTACGTTTTTCTCTACATTTAAATTACGTCTATAAACACAAATTAAAATTGTTAACAGCTCAATTATCTCGGATTTACAATTGAATTGTATAAACATTATTAAGCGTAATCTAATCGTTACGGCAATATGAAATTATACAAAGCAATGAATAATAAATTTTTTGCTGGTTTCGCTAACACTGACTTGTAACTTTATTAATTCTAGATGTTCGTTTGGATTATGAAAAACGGAGCTTTTGAGAGTTTCTCAGGTTGATTTTAATAAGCTGACTTTATATATTTTTCGTAAGTCGTTCACGATTGTTTTACATACATTTTCTTCGCTATGAATTGTGTGTTCGATGATAAACGTAATTCTTGTGTTTGCGGGTTTGTCATTTTTTTATTAATTTTAATATGATTTGATTTCATACGTTGTAAAAACTGTAAATATCCGATGTTTTGTTAACGTCATTTATTGTTTGGAGTGCAATGTACTTATTATTATTATATATTAACACCAGATTTTTCAATAACATAATGATATCGAAATGTTACCTTCATGTGACTTTTTTATTTAACTTCAACTTTATATCATACGAAAAAACACGGAATATATGTATTTTTGTCGAATTACTAAACTGGTACCTAAACATTTTTCAGTACATGAACAAAACTAAACCTATTCAAAAACCATTCGTACAGTGGAGTGTGCGTCAGTATCAACCAGCGCGGCGGGGAACCACAGCGATACCATCAACGTGCTGTACAGCGGTAGCCATTCTAACGTAATACAAAATACAAGCGAGGCAATCCAACTGCAATTTTGTTGGGAAATTAGAAGTAAGAGCTCGGAACACAGTTTAGAAGCCATTCCGTGACTTACGAATCTGATAACGCATTAATTGTGATAAGTTAAGCCCTACATATACTTATATATTGTACTCGTATAGGGCATGCTAAGTGCAATAGCTTTTTACATAATATCCTACGAGAGGAAATTATACAATGTATTACAAAGCAAATGCGTTGGAAAGTACATACGAAATTTGTGTTATGAAAGGTCGAGTGTGATAATTGTAGAGTACCATAATGATATTAAAAGCTGTAGAGTTCAGGGCTCTACACCTGAATGAACGTCTTATGATATTATTCATAGCAATAAGGTGTAAGTGAATAACCGTCATTAGAACTATGTATACATATATTCGTATTTACTACTAAAAATCGACGTAAGTAATTGATTTTAACAACAACATACTGAAATGATAAGTCACTTTTCGTGACTAAGAATTAACTTCTAATAGAAACACATTAGTATTTATAATTAAGTATAATACAAGTAAAGCTTAATAAATAACGTTTCACGATTGTCAAAGAAATGAAAGCAACATAGAATAATTGAATCCTGAAACATTTGAAATTGAACGAAATGCGTTGAATTCTTTGTTACGAATTCTTTTCGTAAATATGTTATTCAAAGCACTCAAAACAATGTTTCTTTTACAGTAATAGCTTCTGAAATGTTTTTATTAGGCGGTTCATGTTATGATCAAAGTTCATTCATAAAATTTGTTCTCGAATGTACATATCAAATTAAACCTAGCGTGTAATTTGAATAAGACGTGTTGCAGAAGTAATGGCAACACTGCGCCGGAAGCGGAAACCGAAACGGAATGGTATTTACGAGCACCGCGTCCGCCGCCGCGCTCATTACCACTTTAACACACGCGCAGACAACACCGTACGGTTTTACACTTGGCCATTTTCATTACAGTCGTGCGGTAAAGCGTTCACTATATCGTACGACTCAATAATCCGCAAAGTCAGCGTCGTAACCTAACATACACAGTATCATCTCTCTAAACCAGCGTACGTCAAATATAATGAAACGATAGGACTTACAAAACAACTTGTTTCATGTATTTATATATATTATTAATTTTTTTTCTAACAAATTTCTTGTATCGTTGAGTGTGCTTAAGGCAAAATTTTTGCTATTTTTTTATTTTTATATCGTCACGCTAGATCCGTTGCGGAATAGGTAGAGAGTATAAAGTGTTAAATATTTCTATTATTGCCGAGCTGCCGTAAGACATGATACCAAATAAATCCGAAATATGACAGGTTTCATATTCTATTCTCATCTAATCCCCCTTTCGAACGTTTACTTTCTCAACATATCGAAGCTATTCTTAACAAAATCTATTATTAACAGGTCCTATTAATTTTACAATGTAGACTATTTTAATTGCTTGTAATTAAATTAAATTCTAGCATACCCCGATAAAGGCTTACGTACTGGTTACCCTAATCATATTACCTTAAACCATAATTAATTTTGGCAAGTCATTAATTAGTAGGTTGTTGAACGGTTGGACGAGTGACATTGAAATGCCTTTGAAAAATTTAAGTTTGTACAGGACAAAAAGGTTAATTGTAATGCAAATTAAGTTTTTGGTGGTTAGGTATATAGACATATGTATGTATGTGTTATTCTGAATAATTATTACATGAAATTATATATAGCCCAATGAAAAAATACATACAGCTAATTCATAATAATCCTGTAACTCCTATGTAAATGATGATAAGGCATAAAACAACATGAAATTTGTATTATTAAATTTAAAACTGAAATTCGAAATACGGCACTTCATATATTTAAAACGACACAATGAAACTTAACCGTAAAAGTCACTGTAAATTGCAGATTATTTAGAATATAAAACAGAAACCGATCATTCTAGAACATTTATCTACCAACGCACGGGTCCAGATTTTGTAAATTAGTATACTTTTTGTTATGATTCAATAAAAAGCTATTGTAAGCTGTTTTAAATACTCATAGACAAGGGGTTGTTATAGTTCAAAGTCAGTAACATACCATCACGCCTAGTCCTTTACGGATTACGCACAGAGCATCAAGTACCTAATATCTCTACTATGACAGATCTGTCGTGCTTCTACCACATAGTAGCAGTAGCAATATTACTTCAATAATTCATTTCGGTTGCAGGAATGAAACAGTAGTGAGACAGCTGATAGGAATATCAATAGTCTCACCACTGCCAATGTCCGTGGAGCAGTAGCTGGGGGGTAGTAATTAGCACAGCAAGACAAACGCGAACAATCATGTACGCGCCCGCAACCCTTCCGCTGCTGTCTGTACCGCATCGTGCGTACGCTGCCACAAATTACTTACTAATTAGCTTCTGCCTTTTTGCCTTATATATTTTTCCTTATTAGGGTTCCGTGTCTGCGCAACATAACATCACGCCTGTCTTCCCCGAGTGGATAGGTAGAGGAGTGCAGTACACTTCCACGTTTTACACGTCCGCATACCGGACACAGTGTAATAACACAAAACCATTCCCTTTATAAAAGTTATTAAATAAATCGAGCTTACGATCGATGTGTTAGTGGAACACAAGTAAATGAAATGAAACTTTTAAATAAAGTTGCAATCTTCAAAACCATATCTACTTTTCGACAAAAACACAAATTCACTATGATTTGCCCTATCGAAAGCCAATGTCGTAGTACTTAATGGGCACCAATGACAAAATATATTAGCTATTATACTACGAGATGAAAACTGTGTATAGATTATTTTTACATTTCTTTTCACGCATTCTTTCTTATTTTTCCAAAATTCAATCGTACTTGGTCACGTTCAATCTAATAGGGTGCATGTTTTTGAATTGTAGTAATAGTGCGTCATATGTCAACTACAATTTAATTATTCTGTCATCGCTGAGTCGCTATCATAACAGTGTCTTTGTCGTAAATGTCATTTGTTGAACTTTAAAAGGTCTACCCTTAACTATGTAGTTGGTTTTTATACCAGTACGTGTCACTGGAAATTTATTAAGCGTAGTGTTTTAAGTGACTGTTAAACATTACGTTAAATAAAGATTTCAGTGACTTTTGTTTGAAAATATCAGAAAAACCCTCCTTCGTGCTCAAACTGTAGCTATGTAGTATATTGTCACAAATACAATCCGTTCAGCAAATTCGCTTTCTCTTCTGACGTTTCCAAGAATTAGTATTAGGAAAACAAGAACGTCAAATCATGCCTGTGATTCCCGAAGTGGTTTTACCAGTTACGTTTATGTTTGTATTGGAAACTGCTCTTTTTTATAAATTTTATGAATCTGACAGACGAGCCACCTGGTATAAGTCGTCACCATCGCCCATGGTCATGTGCAGTGCTAGAGTTGCCAATGCTTTCCTGGCTTTTAAGGGGAGCTCTACTAAAAGCCTTTTATTAAAAAGTATTTAGAAATAAATAAAACTGCTTACAACCGGTGGAAATGTGCATAAGAGTGACTGAAACTTTAATTACATGAATACGAATAGATTTAGCTAATTTTATTTTCATCATGTCACATTCGGGGGCTGCATTTGGCTCACAGCTTAATTTTTGTTCAAAAATGCTTTGGTTTCACATTTTAATTCATATTAAAATTCCATCTACATATTTTCAAAGCTATTAGCATAAGTAAGAGTTAGTTCATAATTTGCGAGTGCTTAGTTGTGAGACTCGAAGTCTGAATTCGGAAATTCAAATACCTTAATTACTACTATAAGTTTTCCTTTCGCAAGTTTCAAAACGAATTTGCGGTGTAATAATAGAAAAGACAAAGAAATTAAAATACGTATAATTGTATTATGTAGGTAAAAGTTATATAGGTATTGTAATTTTTAATTTTAATTACCAATGTCATATTTGACTGTATCTATTATACAATATTATTATAACAGATATTAGGAAATATAATTATGCTTCGTTAATAGAAGAGCTTAATGATAATAAGAGTGTAGAAAAGGTTCAAAGAATTTCTTTGACGCTTCACGATAATGTACCTACATATGTACGAGTGTAACAGTAACAGGGGGTTGTTCTTCCTGAAGGATATAAATTAGGCAAAGAGTACTTGTAAGTTACTTGCGTATCTGAATAAATGGAGATCTTTATGATGGTTAACTAATTAGTAATTTTTGAATACAATTCATAAACCTCTTTCTAGACAAAGTTTGAATTGAAAACTTAATTTTCAGCAAAAATTTAATTGAATTGCGCAGAAAGTGAAAATAAAACAATTGTTTAAATAGTTAATTCAAAGAGACAAATGCGAATAAGGATTAATTAGTTAAATGACAACTGTACAAGAGATTATGGATGTAAAAAATTACATTATTGGATAATATTACAATATACGGCCGTCATAGAATTGGCAAGCCAGAGATATGGTGCTATGGCGCTCATTAGAGGGGGGAGGGAGGATCTATGTATGTACAGCAAAGCACTGAGACAAGCTAATAATGATGTAAAATGAAATATATATCTACATATTATACATGGATTCGTGCAGATGTTATTCAAATGATGGTAGAGCCTAGTCTGGGTCTTTTAACTGCTGGATACCTTAAACTTTTAATGTCAATTAACCAGCTGAAATTCGACTATAATCCCAAAAGTTAGAAATATCACAATTTGACGTTCAAACTGTTACAAAATCAGAAGCCGTACTTGCCAAACCAACGCCTCAATTCAAATGACGAACTATAAATCCGAATTGCGAACTTCTACTACGAACTACGAACTCCGATGTGAAGCATCGCACTTCGACATCCTGTTGCGGGTGGTGACGCTTGCGCACCGACACGACTACGACGACGACACGACATTATTATCAATAATAAGTATATCAATCGTTTGAATCAAATCCTGAAACGAATTTCCAATGTACTACGTTATCTGAACTAAATAAATTTAGAATGCTTATGAACGGTTCCATTCTCGGAATGAAAAAGGTTAAAAGCATAGTCTACCATGCTGGTTAAGTTCTGGCTTGTAGACTTCAGAGACCTTACATAATACGAGTAGTATTATTAGAGTTGATGATGATTATCATGAACTTTCCTAGAGAACGGAGTTTAGGTCAAGCAAAAGTCACTAGTGGCGCAGTTTACAGAACATCCAGCACTGGATATTTAAAACTCAAGAGATAAGTTTAATGTTCATTAAAGATTAATAGATAATGATGCAAACAGTGATAGATTAGCTATTTATATTAGACTTTATAAATCTTTTTATATCCCCTTACTGGGTATGAGTTTCCCTGAAAGCTCGGGGTATACTCCATCATCCTGTTCCTTTGCAGGATGAAAAAGCCTGACTATGAATCTTTATTTTTCACATGTTAAGTAATGAATATTTTAAAATATTCGAAAATACAATATTATTTTCGAATATTATATGTATTGTATGGGGTCATCAATTTTTACATAACTAACAATATTTCAGTAGCTCAGAGTATGGTGTCAATAAATTGTTATATAATAACATCCGCTCCTGTCAAACTCTGTTAGAGAATTGAACAGTTTACCTTACAGAGCAGACTGCGAAGCAACACCACAACTTTCCTTTTAGCCTCACTAGCGCACTAAACATTATTTACAAAAGTATTACTTAACTTTTGTCAGCTCCAGTGAACTCAGTTTCAACAATAGAATGGATTTGTCGAATTAAATTTGTGCAAAACGACAGTCTCGGAAATAAGTCAGTTTCAACCGGATTCTCGTAATGAAACAAGTAAAAAATCCATGGAACCCGGATAATAGTTTTTCATCCGTTAAATTTAGCACGATCGAATCGTAAATGTACTGAACGTTACGTCCAACGTAACTTTGCTAAATACCTCTATTTATCGCTGTCTGCGTGCTAAAATAACAGAAACTTTTCATTGGATAAAACGTTCGAATGTAGCCAATATGCATGCACCTACGAAATGCAATCCGGGAACATGAATAAATCAAAAATAGCTGACGAAGTGGGAATAGAAATGTTTGGGTGTTAATTATAGAGAGAAGTACCCAGAAAAAACAAGGAAGGAAAATAGGAAGTCGGACATGTGGGAAGCTCGATTACAATAATAAGAGGCAGTGGAAGTCCAATCCAATCTATATAGATGGTCGTGTATTCGTGTGTTCGTATCTTTGAATACAGTCGTACCTTATGGATTGGAAAGTCGTAAAATAAACAGAATACAGAGTAGGCTAGTCTCTACTTAATCAAAATTGGTGGCACGAAATGTATAAGTTAAAAATAACTATCATAATGTGGTAATAATGATTTGTAAGACGTTACTTTTCGTTATAAGCTATTGTAGAGAAATATAATGTGACAAGTGTTCCATGTTTAAATAACGCGTCATTGTGAAAATTAAAAAACTATCGGTATCAAAGTTGCATAGAATAACTTCTGATATGTTATCTGTACAGAGTGTAAACTTATTATTGTTATGGAAAAAGTAAACGTGGATTTCGTTCATTTGACATGAAATGCGTCTCAATTAGTTTACGTTTTACAATATATTTAAAGTTAAAAAGAGTAATAGCTCAATTTACAGAGAGGTTTATGTTAAGAGAAAGATGTTGTCCATCATCAGCCTATTCCCGTCCATTGCGGGACATAGGCCTGTGCAACGAGCCACTGAACAAGATCTTCAGCTCTTCGCATCCAACCATTGTCAGCAACTTTGCGTATATCGTCACTCCACCTAGCCGGAGGGCGTCCTACACTACGTTTGCCATGTCGCGGTCTCCACTCTTGAACAGGTCTGCTCCATCGGCTGTCGGTTCTGCGACAGATGTGACCAGCCCACTGCCACTTCAGCTTGCTAGTCCTTTGGGCTATGTCGTTGTCCAGGCAGTCTGAATACTCACTGTTGCATCCGAATCATAAACAATAGTTTATATTAGTGTTACATACATAACGTATACTTTTAGCGTTATTGAAGAAGAAAAGTAAATGTTGTTCTGAGATAATCGTAGAGAAACAATGAATCATACTTCTGATTTATGATCAAGTCTCGCGCGAACTACACTTTACTTTTTCTGATCGTAACTTTGAAACAAACTTGCAATTTAATACCTCTTGTTGTTACTCGTATTTTAATCGTACTTACAATTTTTATGAGGAAATAAGATTTCTGTGCATACAATATGGATATTCGCAATTAGCATTACAACTGGCACGAACCTCCCACAAAAAGCATGAGAGGTTTGAGGCTTTATCCGTCATTTTGATTTGATAGAGCTACAAATTCATATGAAAAAGTTAACTAATTCAGTAAAATTTTTTGTGAGTTTCTTCCATCTAGCATTGTGTGAGATAACGCGAAACTTCTGATGCAATTTTTGAACATTGTAGTGGTGTATAATACTTATATGAAGACTCAGACCGTGTGAATAGACTTACTCCTACTTATCTTTTCGTAGTTATTATTTTTGATACTACTGTTATTAGTACCTATTACAGGTATTTAGGTAACAAATAAACTTGTACATAAAATATATTCTTACATACGTGTATACTAACGAGACAATGAGTATAAGTAATCTGGTTCTGGTATTATTTTGAATTCCACGGCGGCGCGTCAACAAATCCTCTTACGTTGAGTGTTGAACATATCCTCGCAGAATAAAATTAGTTGAGTCCCAAAATAATTTGTCTTATTTCGCTTGGTGTTCTGTTTAATTATTCGCAACATCTACATAGACAGGTGCGACGAATCTGTATTTATTTGTAACAAAATAAATTCACTGAGGCACTGGCGTTGTTGGGATTATGATCCGACAGCTGCGCCTGACAAATTCGCATTCGCGGATTAAGATTTAATTTGGAATAAACTTGATTAATAGAATGCTACGAAATATTTGATATGCTTATAATAGGTTTGCTTTTGAACATCGCGTGATATAATAAACATAACTGAATACATTTTATATGCAAAAATTAAACTTTTTCTTCACTTCTTTATACGTACCTACATATTATATCGTAAGTAGATTTGATTTTAATATATCTACATTTACATACTTGAAACCAGATTATATTACTTCATTATTTCAAGATACAGTATACTTATAAGAAGCTCTGCCTACCTCGAAAGAGACCGAGCGTGATGGTTCAACAATTAATAAGGTATACTCCCTTATGACCGATACGAATAATGGTATGGCAAAGCTTGTATTCAGCTGCAACTATTTACAATGTATTTCATGAACCCTTTATGATACCATACTCATAATGTGTAGGTATAAAGCCCGTTTGTAATAGCGAGGCATGTTGGGAGATTTCACACGAGTCATTGAACAATATACAGCACTGCGAAGTATGTAGGTTTCCTTTCGATGTTTTCATTCACTCTTTTAACAAGCGACAATTTAAACTTCAACAAAATTATAGTTAAAGCTATTTTAAAAAGAGTAAAAGTTTTTACCTACATTGAGCATAGTAGGTAAATATAACCGATATACTCTTACAGATATGGAAAGCCTAAGAAAGAAGCATTCGAATTAGCTTATTTATTTTTATAAAGATTGCCCATTTCATTAATTCCATCGCAAAATAATATCATGGGAGAATTCCTATAGAAAATGAATGTTTTTTTTCTCTCGTTATACGGCAATGTTTTTGCTTCACAATATATTCCACATTTTGAGCATTAAATTGACGAAACCCGCATATTGTGGCAGAAGTGCGTGGTGCAGAGTATTTTTGTTCGCAGAAATCTCAAAATTTTTGTTGAAATGAAACGTTGAATACACGCTTTTAAATAAAAGCCACCGAATGAATGCCTTTATCATTGTTTGTTTTTAGAAATATGTATTAATGGTTGAGTGCGACATTGCTAGTTGACGGTGAGACTAATAAAACTTTTAAAGGGACTTAGTTACATTTCTAAGGATTTTAATTATAAAAAATACCTTTTTATAAATTCACGTAAGGCTTCACGTACCGTCTGATTCGTGTAATAAGTAATAAACTTGAGCGATGTTCGTTCCAGGGGATACTGAGCTCAAATGGAACAGCATGTACATACTTGTAGTTTATATCTTTTTATATTGTATAACTTGTAATTGATTCTACGTACGGTCTGATACTAAAGAGTTATTGCTTATACCCATATCTATACATGTGTAGAAGCCCAAATTAAACTGGCGTTCGACACGGACTGAGATACAAACTAGTTAATCGTTAAATAGTTGCAATATCACGTGTAACGTTTGTCCACTTGTCGTAGTCTAACTATTGCTAAGCATTCACGTTGCTATACGTAATATGAATACTTTCTTTTAGCTACCGAAATAGGTACAATTGGCGATTAAACACTGTGAGACTTTTAAAATCTTCTTTTATACCTTAATCTTAACAGACATAGTTCTTTAGTGTTATGTAACATTAGGTACAAATACATAGTTTTACGCTTGTGATCAATTTGCTACTTTAACGAAAGGAAAAATCGTTTATTAACAGATTTTGAAGTTTCATTAAAAAGATAATTTATTTTTTTTGGTTATATCGCTATCACATACATCATGGCGGCCATTGTGCCGTCAATCAAACATAACCTTGAATATTGTTTCTTTGTATTAGCTTCCCGCTTACGTGGGATCCATTGCGTTGAATTAATTTCGCGCCAGGTCGCTCGTTTGTATTTCTTTGTTCGAGTTGGGCCCTTTCAGTCACGTCAAAGATATATTCGTGCCGTTAGCACTGAGCGACAACTCGAAGCTATTTATTTGCGTGTCGCAACTCGTAATAGATGTCGCTGCGCTCGTATTCCAGATTGAATCAAGTTCGGCGGTGATTAACGGCATCTTTCGCATTTGCCAAATCATTGAGGAGTCCGCGAGCTTCGAGTGCTTGCTTCACTTTAATATTGACGGAGGTTGGCTAAGCAGATTAATGTATATATTTAAATTTAATTGACACATTTATCTCGGCTTTGTGTATTAAATGTGTGTTAGAGGAAAGTTTAAGGTGTGATCATGATGTTTTGATGGTAAACGGGTTGTATGTTTGGTTTTAGAATTATTGCTCAGAATGTTGAATAATTTTAGTAAGCTGAATTTGGAGGTGGGGGAGGGGGAGAGGGGTCGAGTCCGGTCTTTCAAGTTCTTTCACTCTTGAGTAGATATTGCAAAGTGCTTGTATTTGTGTGAAACTTCATTCATGACCGAGGTCTGACCCCTGCCAAAATCTATTAGTCACAAAGCAAGAAAACATTCAAGTCAGCGGCTTTTACAGTTCAAGCAGTAGAACATCACTCACATGTATATGAAAATACTTGAGCCATTGGTATTTATTTGAATTAAAATAGTAATCGTTATTTAAGAAAATCTAAGTTATTTTCTAACATAATTTGCGTTTCAACCCAATCACGGCAAGTCTTAAGATTAATACGGGGGCGTAGCGCTCATCTCGATCGGAGCTTGACTTATGGAGCGAAGTTCAAGCGACGCCGCCGACACTCACTAGTAATTAGCTACAGATTTATGGCCCGTTCCGTATCTATGTTTTTGCTGTACGCACTCGTATCTCTTACTCTAATTCAAAGTATTCTATTCTGTAGTTATTAGTGTCTATATAATAACACGCTTGTGATACCCCTGAAGGGGTAAGCAGAGAGTGTAGTACACTTTCACATTGCCTTACCCGGAGATGGATCGGTTGATGTCTCGATGAGCGGTTGCACTTGCAACCATTCGTCCAACGAGACAGTCAATTATTAGTGTTTGCAGAGCTAAAGGTGAATATCTGATTTTCTTCTTATCGGACAGACGATTACTACATTTAAGTATTACTTATTATAATTTCATTACCCTCTCCTTATATAATATATCTATCTATAAATCTCCTTCCCGAAATATTGTCGCTTAATACACTAACACCACGGAGTGAATGCTTGTAACTAATTATATTTTTGCTAAAGTATTCAATCAAATAAGTTACATATTCATAGCGTGCTTCCAGTAACGGAACGTAAAATGGAAAGTGTAAACCTGAACCCATTCCGTAAATTCGTTTCGAACTGAAAATAGAATACGATGATGTGGTAATATCGAATGCATTTCATCAAAAGCCGCATAGTTTGACGGAATTCAGTCACAAAAATATAACGGAAAAGTAACTCCATTACGGTAATGGAAAACAGTGGGCCCTCGCGTTGCTGGCGTTTTTTTGCTTTGCATCG
>DWDT01001813.1:0-14967 GCA_018245595.1 Microceris scylla | reverse complement strand
GAGCCTATTGCCATGCATCGGGCACATATCCAGACTCCGAACCACTACTAAAAAATCTAAATTAGAAAATTTTGTAGAGTTCGACCCGGGAATCGAACCCGGGGCCTCCCGATCGGCAGTTGTACATGCAACCAACACGAACAACGAGGCAGGCAGTCACGAGAAATTTTTAGTATTGGCTTGAAGTCTGGATCCGTGCTCGGTGTAAGGCAATATGCTCAATAATTATACATAAACGTAACTGGTATAACGAAGAAGGGTACTGCACTCCTCTGCTTATACCTGCAGGAATTACAAGTGTGATGTTACAGTATATTTAAATTTATATTTCACATTATTTTAACATAGGCAAAAGCCATTATTCATTTATTTCTAAGTCACACATTTGAATATAATTATTAGTCATTGATTATCTGAAGATAATAGTTATGAGTTTTCAAAGAACCCAGGTTTTACAAAAGACGTCAGTATTCGGTCATCGCAGTTTGATTTCCTTTAATGTTTGCGAGATTAGTCACTGTAAGGTGGGTAAATGAGCTGTAGAAGGAAGTTCCTGTTTCAATATCAAGAAGAATACATACGAATGTACGTACACGTAGAGACTACGAACGTGAAATGTAAAAATCTTGCGTCAAATGTGATAATCATGGTGAAACTTTATTGAAGATTAACATATATTCACTTGTATAAGTATTACGACGATTAAACTATGTATCAAATAAACGTTCATATATTTTCGGGATATCTTGACTAGTTTCTTCAAAAGCTCCCGCCGATATTAGCGAGTTCGCGGCGTAGTCAACAAACATTAATGTTAATACAATATATTTACATGTGACCAATGTCTTAATAGTAGAAATGTGTTCAGCCATGGTACTGTCCTAAGAGATGTTAAGTAGAGATGTAATAATATTTATTTGCACACAAAGTATCGGAAATATGCGGGGTATACGTGCGGCACCACGACCTCTTCAAATATGTATATCAGTGTCTAGATGTTAAAGAGATGCATACATTATTGTAATTCAGCTTGAAAATTGTAATAGATAAACGCGTACATACATACATTCACACTCACATACACACTTACGCACAAATGTAAACGCATACGCGCATATACGCAAACGCACATGCACACAGGCATGTTAATACTTAAGTCGTTTTAATGAGTTGAAATCTCTCTTCTATTTGACGTGTGATATAAATTCTTACAGGATAATATGACAGGAACGTACCAAATACATTAACCTTAATTAATATCAGTAATGTATGCCATGTTAGTACGTTGCAATAACATCAAGTAACGGATAATCCTTGCATTGGTAATGAAGAGCATGTATGACGAGTTTGATGAATGTAATGAAGCCGAAAGGAGTATGCTACGAACGTAGCAGGTAAAAATCCTTAGAGTCTGCTCGCCCATACAGTAAAGGGTAGACATTATTTATGTATGTATTAACATTTATCTTGTAACAATATCATGGCTAAAGAAATAAACTTGTACTACATACTTCATTTTTTATAGTTACAACTAATTTTATTTAACATATAGAATTGAACTGGTTCACGAGGCATGTCGCAGTTATTCATAATTAAGGCAACATGTAGCTTTCAACTTTTTTAACAATAACTTTATTCATGTCATACTATTAATCAAAGTTATCTATTCATTTCACGGATTCATTCTTATTGCAGCAGGGAGTTCTGGATTCGATCCCCAGCTAGGGTATTATTGTTTTTTTTTCACTCGAAGTTGAATAGTTTTCAGTCTTGTTTTTGTCTGGTGTCTGGCAATACACTCATCTCCTAATCTATAACATATACTGTCAAAGTGTGGAAGTGTACTACACTCCCCTGCCTACCTCATTGAGTAGATACAAGCGTGACGTAATCTTTAAACAAAATGAGTGCAACACAATGCGGATTTAATTCCAAATAACATTTCCAGTCAGTGTTTTATCTTGTCAAATAAATAAATTGCTTGGACTGGATAATTGTTTGATCTAGCAACTTCCATTAGGTAAATACACTTTATAATCGCATATATTAGTAAATTTTAAATAGGTATGGTAGAGATCTATTATAAGTGTAACGAATAAGCTCGACTGCACCTTACTGCACGACTGGTCTAACCACAATCCGTCTAGCCAGCCTTTATCTATATTAATTCGGACGTAGCTAGTGAGACCGTAATTGGTTAATGCAATTAAAATGTTCTCATTAAGATAGATTAATTCAGATAAGTTTTTTATTTACAAAGTATTTTCCAACTTATTTAAACATGTTATTATACCATCAAGGCTGGTCTCTTACGGGATAGGCACAGAATACTGAGTGCTAAATATACCTATTCTTAAATCTAATTCGTAAAGAAAAAAATGCAATAAATCATACCTCATTTGAAGAAAATGTCTTTAATCATTCCATCTGTTTTATATAACCTTACAGTACCTATATGTTTGATCATAAATCACATTTATTTAAATATCAAACAAACAGAGTTCTAACCTTTTAAGCACACTACGAGATACGTGAAGACATATGCAAATATGCCATAAACTGCTTCATTTATTCCGAGCTTGGTATGCAACCGAGCGAGAAATGTGCCCAGGAAACACTCGACTAGAAACACTGATCTCGGTAACGTTTCCTTTCCAGGTGAGATGAAAGGCGAGGTGTGAACCGACAATACTCAATCAGGACGTTGTAAAACGAAATTGGATGGGTCCCCTCATCTTAATTAAAAAGACGGCAATCTATCAAGATCAATTAGGGCCGAATGTTAAAGAGAGGCCGAGATTAACAGGGCCTTAATTTGAGCGTCTGTAGCGGATGTTGCAATTTGCTGGCATCGAGCGTGAACGTCGAGATTACAAAGCCCGATATTATTGTTCACGATTTCTACGTTAAATATATTACGACATTTTCATCATCACCATCAATCCTTTTATCGATCCTCTGTTGGTTCCACAACAAAACGTAGCATTTATTGTAATAACAGACTTCATTCACGATATAGAATCATGAATTCTCTATCTATAATTACGCTAAGATTGGAAACAGTTTCGTTACTGGCATTTTTTTTTACCTGTTATTACTTCTAATATGATAGTACTTTAAAACAGGATTTAGAGTCTAACTAAATTAACTCTGTACCTATTTTTATTTTCATCAAAGTTTGTACGATTGTGGCCGCTTGCATTGCGTTGTAAACAGTTCGAAACGCTTTATGTATCAATTATCTCATTTTTCCTATCACATCTTTTCGAGTCGAATACAAATCGTACTTTGAAGAAGAATAGAGTGTTGTATTGATTTTTCAGTATGAAACTTACCTTGATCATTGCCTTCAGCATTGCGTATCTCGTGAAAACGTTCCTCTGGGACTTGGACTCGTTGTACCTCTCCATGAGGGTCACCAGCGCCTTCTTTGCAGTATCATAGTTCTCGTCCAAGCGCACACGGACAGCTCGGAGACGCTCGTTCGTTTCGATCACTTCTTCCTTCGTCTGTCCGCCTGGTGACAATAATATGTTTAATAAGTACATATTTTGAACAAATTCCCAAATAGGTAAATCAGTAAGTTTCTTTTAAATCGTAGATTGCCTCTACGGTGATGAATTCACCGGTCGAATGCCAAAAAATATTATATTGCTTAAATTTACCATTTTCTTTCTGAATATAATTATCGGGCACCATAATACTCTATGTCAATGGTAGAAGTCAAATTTTATTTAGGTCAAAAAAATTACAAACGTAGGAATGAATTATTGAATCCTTAAAAACCAAAAGCATTCGTTTTCGTGACATGCCAAATAAAAGGAAATATTGCTACCATGATTTGGGGTAATAAAAGCGGAAAACGAAGCTGAAATTGGAGCTGTAACGACTGACAATCATTAAAGCGATCGTGGGCCGAAATGACAAATAATTGTATTAAGCATATAAATGAATTCGCTCGCAGTCCAAAACATCCCATGATTTCGTATAAAATCGTGCTGGATTTGTGGGCCTTTACTTAACGTTTTAAAGGTAATTGTCAAATGGCTAAGGATGTATATTGTGGATTCGATTACATTTAATTGAAATGATTTCAATAAAACTTTACATGTATTCAAAATGACGCGTCTGTTTATATATAGATTACTATGTTCATTTTCAACAAGGTCCCTTGTTTGTCCGTTTTGTAATACGATAATATAGAAAATCTTATAATATTCCATTTGAACGATTCCTTGTCAGATAGAATCACATCTGCGTGAATACTGTAATGGAGAGTTAATTCAGTGTTGAATATCTTGTACACATGTATGATAAACGAGTATAAGTATATTTACATGTATAATATAAGTGTACACGCGGTGAATGTGATAACAGTAGATCCGTAAATTGTAGGATGAAGGACAAGATATGAGCAAAGAACTTAGAAAGGACAATGTCTGTACATATTTAAATGATTTCGAGACATTTCATGCGTGATTAGTTAAACCGAGCGCCGTGAAGTTCTTCAATGTATTCATAGATGGCGTTACTTGTATGTTGAATAATGGAATATTGTAAATATCGGTACATCAGCCAGCATAATGTCGGTGTGGTGCTAAACGAAAACCTTATTCTACAGTAAATATGTTAAATAGAGAAACAAATGTTATTATTATTATATCATTTCTTACGTACGGATACGCATATATTACAGAAGAAGCACGTTTAGTTGCACGATGGAGATATTTGACACTCGCTTCTTCAAGTAATGCTCTAAAAATGCTTTGGTAAATTAACTGTTTGCATGACATTTTTCGTAATTCGCACAGATTTGTAAAATATTTGTGTAGTGCGTTTTTAATGGATTTCTGTTGTGTAACAAAATAAATGTGTCCCTATAATCGAAATTCGAATATTCTGTTGCTCTGGAATTGTTACCCGCGCAGTCGTTTCCGGTAATACTGTTACTGGCTTATTAATGAAACGCTACATATATTTTTAGTGTAATTTTATTGATACTGGACTGGACTCTGTTTTATTGCATATTTTTACTATATAAGGCATTTTTAAAAAAATACATCTTAACAGATACAATCTATCGTTTCTCATACTTTGCCTTTTAACATAACCTTTTGAAATAACCTGTACAACTTTTTACCACATTTGACAAATTATTTAATTTTTGAATATAATATGTGACGTCTATTTCCAAAACCAATTTTACGAATTTATGGACTATGAACGATCTCAAGGATATATGTATGTATGTACATGATAAATATTTAATTTCAAAATTTTAAAATACAGTTTATACTTGTGAGAGGATTTCAAGGCGGTTTCATTAGTCTTCCGCCAATCCATTTTGGTTTAGTATGGTGACGTCAAGTCCAGGCCTCACTTACGGATATTAGTTACCGAATGAATGCTTTGCCAAACAGTGAAAAGTGGTAAAATAGATATAAATGGAATAGCTTAAATAATATGATAAAAAACATTGCGAACTAAATCTGATAAAATAAACTCATAACTAAACAATCGAAACGAAATTCGACCATAATTTATTTATTGTAATCGAACATGTTCATAAAATTCTTGTACTTAATAGAAAAAAGCAGTCATAGTTATATTATATTCCAGATAGTATAAACTTTTTTCTAATAATTCTGCTTGTATATACGTATTTTTTTATATACATAGGTGCACGTAGAAACAGAAGTTTCTATTAGGCGATACAATTTACCTTCAATCGTTATGTTGAACTCTCCTGTAATTTTGTTAGTCGCAGCTAACAATGGCTAATGAGTGAGTCGAGCTACGCGTATAGCTACAGACTGCTTAACATTCCGATCACTTGTCCGTATGTTCGTTGATTAGCGGGTCGAACAAGAGTTTTGTCTGATCATCTATTTATCCATCTGTTCACCTATCTATCTATTGACATATGTATCTATTGATCTATTTATTTATTTATACTCTTTATTTGCACACCAGTAAACAATATAACATATATGAAACAGAAAAGTTACTAATAAGCTAGGCGTACAAAAGGCAACCCTATCGCTATCAGAGCGATCTCTTCCAGGCAACCTTCAGGTAGAAGAGACGTAAATTATTAGTAGCTATAGTAGTAAATCTATTTATCTGTCTTTACTTTTAATAACATGTTTTCCGTTCAGCATTTTTTATTCTTATACAAAATATTTACGTGTTTTTCAATCTACATATATGAGCTATGGAAGTTAGTAAAGAAGGTAAACATTTAGGAATAAAAAACATATTCTCCATGTTAATGTCAGTGCGCTAACCCAGTGATAAAGTAAATATTACTTAGTAAGTATTTACTGAGCTTAGAATTTATCTTGTGTCTAGACTCAGGCAAATGCATTAAGAAACGCAAGACATAACGTGTGTTTATTCTCGTTAATGAATTTCTTAATTATCTTTGAGCTGTTTAGTTTTGTTTTTCCGTAAGAAATAAGTGTATTTGGTATTAACTTGGATTAATTATATTTATTAAGTAATTTGTTTTAATATTGTAATATAACTTTAAATCAATTTAAGGCTTAATATTTTTTGATTTTAATTAAATTTAAGTTTTTATTAGTTAAAGTTTTTATTTAACTTTAAATCAATTTAAGGCTTAATATTTTTTGATGTTGGATTTTTTTCATAGGTATTTCGTATGCACATTTTTTCTTATAAATTACTTGACATCTTTCAAACTCAAAATATAAATTGATTTACTGATAATATTGAACTACCTTTAAAGTTAAGTATTTGAAAAGATTGGAACATTACTTCAACAGTCACAAAAGCTATATAGCATGTCTCCGTACATTTACCGTTGTTGTCATTTGAAATCAGTGAGTTCCATGGCATTGAAAAGAACTGGGGCGCGGGTAGCCCACAAACCGCAGAGCAACAAGTCTCACCTTGTTCTAAGTCCGTCGTAAAAAGACCTTGTCCAATGCAAAAGCCCAGCTGTATATTTTAGTGCGGGTTTCATGTGAAATGGCAGAAATTTAAAATCGAGTTGTAACCCTGTTAGGTTGTGATAAATTGCTGTATAAATAATTGTATATATCCTTACTGACATACGTATAATCTGTATAGAGTTATGTATATATACAGTTGTGCTCTAACGTCAGTAGGAGATTGCAAAAAGTTTCTTAATTATGGTTAAGCAAAAACTCTTTTCGATTAAGCATTTTTCAACTTTTAAGTTATAATTTAAGTGTATTGTAAGTTATAATTTATGTAAATTAAGGGTAAGACACCAGCATTTATAGTAATTATGTAGTACTAGAAGTGAGGAATGTCGGGCAAAATAAGTCGGGAACACGACATACATATAACGCATGTAGTGTTGTTGCTAACAACGTCATTTCTTCGCTTTTATATTTAAAAGCTCTTAGAGGCGGATGCAATCGTAGCGAAAGGAAATAATCTTACTTTGTGTTTCTTATGTCAGGATATTGAAAACTGTGAAACGATGCATTTTCTACGACTTCCTGCGATTAGCAATTGTTTTTACAGGATGACAATCTTTACTGAACGTACGTGTTTTCTATTTAGGTACCTACCCGCATATAACTTTGAAAGTATGTTAGTGTGTATGCACCTTTACCAGTAAGGCCTTATCACTACGATAACTTTGACTATAAGAATCAATCTAGTTCAACATTAGTAAAAGACCACAAGATTTAAAGCCAAGGAATCTAAGCAGAATTGTTAAAAGAAAAAAACTATATTATCAAAAATATAAACACGACAAAAGCCTTTTGTATTAGGAAAAATGTACACCACAGTTTTATTAAAACTTTCGATTAGAATTTATTTTACGAACACCAAAATTAATATCCTGAAAAAGTTTATTCATAATCTGTTTCGAAGCTATAACAATTTATATTGAACACTGAAAGCCGACAATCAGAAGTGTTTCGTTAAATAGTGGAAGTTGGAATTTGCGAATTAACTTTCGACGCTAAGCGAACGAGTTGATGATACTGTATTGGCAATAAAATGTAAAATTGTTTGATAATTTTCACAGAACAACATTCCATAGAAATTATATTGTGTAGAACAATAGACAAAGAGACAGGAAATGAAATTCCAATATTTATTAAAAATAAAAGAGAACTTTTAAAAAAAATTACACATGCCTTTTACAATCGGAAATAATTGTGTGGTGAATTAAAAAAGTTTGGAGTAACAAAATTAAATGTTACTAATTATTGTTACCATTAATAATGGGAATTAGTTTCCTTAGTTATCGTTGTTAAAAACAAGTTTTAATGCATTGCCTATATACTTAGTATGGAGTAGTTATTTAAAATTTCTTTGCACAGTTGGTACGTTTTGATTTATTTTGATTTGTTTTAATTTTATTTCTTGTCCACTATAATGATATACAATTAAATTATTAATGATAGTACAATTAAAGCGGTACTTACTGGAAGTGCCTTCGTCTTTTACATCTTGGACGATCCTCCGGACGCTCTGTGTAAACTTGCCGACCAAATTGGTGCTCGCTGGAACAAAAAATAAAGAGCTTGGAATGGTTGACTTTATAGAAACAGATAAAAAGGCGTAGGGAGTTAGGCAGATACATTGTGGGTTTATCATCAATTTCTTCCATTTTTGAGTTATTTTTATGTACATATTTCTGTAGCGTTAGGTTTATATTTTTCTTTAAACTATAATATTTAATTCGATTAACCTATTACAAGTTAAAGCATTTGAATTAAAAATTTTAATTCTAATTTAACGAACCGATACAGCATTGTGTCAAGTTTGGCAGGATAGAGATATTTAGTACTCGGTGCTTTTTACCTTATCCCTAAGTGATTTGGCACGATGATATAATAACAATAGTAAAGTAACATTCATTCAAAGTTAATTAAATTACCACATGAATAATGTTAATGCAAAGAGCTGAAGATCGAAATCCGTGCCGTGTTATTGGAGAGGTCTACGTCTAGCAGAGGACTGGAGTAGGCTGATGATAAACTGATAATACATCTTAACATCTTAGCCTGAATATTTTCAACTATTTCACTATATATTGGGAAACAAAACACGTATCCGAGGAACGCTGGCACACGTTTTCTTTGGATCGATATTGGTTAGAGGCATTGAAGAACATTACGAGTACGTTGTCTAGCGGAACATGGCGAGGCGAACCGCAACGCAAGTTGGTTACACGTTTGTGCACTTCAGCGGGCAACTTTAGCCCGCCCGTTCCAGCTTAGCGCCGAGCGGGCAACAGCGAATCCGATCTGCCTCATCCTGTTCCGCTCGTTCATTCGAATTATTTATCATCGTTTGTATTTCTGAAGTGAATTCCCTTTATGTTTGGAGTCAGGAATTTTAGTAGGGAATAAAGAAAAGTAGGATTCTAGCGTCAGGTTTTCCTGTTACAGTTATGTCCTTTTTTACTGGTTATTGATTTAGTAAAAGTTTTAAAATAAGATGATGATATTGACTGATGATGAAGATTATGATAGTAGACTTTTTTTAAAATTTTGTATAAATTTAGCACAATTAAAACTAAATGGTTATTTGCATTCGTGAAGTTTTTTATGATGTTTTTTGTTCCATTGTATTTTAATATTAATTCTATATTTAAAAATAGGGTACAGAAATACCTATTTATTTTTCTACGAGCTATAATTTTGTTTCTCTAAGATTTTGCACCCTAAGGCTGAATTAATCGGATATCGGAATATCAGACACAATTTACATTTACTTACGCCTAACAACATAAGAGGGATATTACTTAATTACTTTAGTATATTAATTACTTTACACTTTACTTACTCGGTCATTACTTTGTCGAACTTTACCATGGTACAAATTAATTTAAACATTATTACTTTACACTTTACTTAATACCCGCTCATTACTTCATCGAACTTTACACATTATTTCCTAACCACGGTGCCAATTAATTTAAACATTCAAAAAGTCACAGACGAACATACCAATAACTTTTTAAAATTATCGCAGAATGAAAAATTAACCAGCGGGACTCTGTTGGAAATGGTGCTATTTTGCAGAGTGTGTTTATTGTGAAGAAATACAAATGATCCTTTCCAGTTGGTCCAGGCATTGTGAGTCCAGTGAGCGATGGTCCAACTCAAACAGCGTCAGGCCTATTTATCAAGTGAGCTGTAGGGCGGCAGCGTGTATGGCCGTCTATACTGAATAGCGAGCATTAGTCATAGGATTACTCTTAGAAAAGACGTTCCAATGGTCGAGTCTCTACAGACATCTCTATTCGCAAGTTCGAGAAAGGTTGTTGACTGTACTAGTCAGTTTTATTGTGTGTTTACTGGTGTAAATATAAATTCTATACATGAACGCATGAAAGTACTCATTCTTTATACATTTCGACAAAAGAGGTTAAGTTAGATGTTATAATATTATCGATTTCCGTTCATTTGGCGGCACATACTTTACTTTTAGGTGGACTCGTTTCTTACATATTTAACATATTTTATTTGCGATATTTTATTTGCGTAACATCATCACGCTTGTAATCCCCAGTGGGGTAGGCAAAGGAGCACAGTACCTACTCTCCCATATTTCAGTTTGAATGTCACCATGGAATAGGTGGTTAGCTTATTTATTGCTACACACCGGGCATAAATCCTTACTCCGAGTTACTACTAGAAAAAGTTTACTGTATCCGACCCGGAAACAAACCCAGGAAAAATATCCAATAAATCGATCAACCAGATAGTCAATCACTCATTTGATAACTTTATGTATTTATTCGTGCAAGGTATAAACATTTTTTATATAAATAATATGTATCTATTAAATAAAAACGTGTCCTTAAAATTAATTCAATGACGTAAGCGCTGGACCTTTTAACTTGGTCTCGAAGGGATTTCTTGATCGATACATAATTAACTTGATAGTCGAGTTCTAAAGGTTACAAATAAATTGTGTTTTAGTTCACGTTTACAAAGTTATCGATTGACGTTAAGCTTTAAAAGCTTTGGACAACAAAGTTTGGTTTTGTCGAGTTCCATTGGTTGAATAAATTTAACGATCTTGATAAAATTATATTGTTTTATAATTGAGATAAAATTATATAGATAAAATGGTCATGTTTCTTTATTAGTAATAGGAGTATTTTTGGATTTCTTTAACGCAATATACATTGGATTGTATTAGCCCTGTTATATATAAAAAAAATTGAATGTCATTACAATAATCTTAGGTAATAATCTGAGGTATTTAAATACATGCGAATACGAAAGCATACATTTCTGAATCAAATTTATTCATTCGCAATGTTGAGTTCCGGGGTTCTTACTGAGTTGGTAAGTTCGTGGCATACACAACTGGGAGGAGTTCGATATAAAGTTCTGAATATGTAGATCAGTCAACCGCGCTACTACAACGATGAGGACCTATTCCAAGCGCTTTCCGAACTTCAGAGGACCCTGGAGTCAAATGGCTACTTTTCCCTAACGGCTCTGTTGAATGTCTGGAGTTCGAAATTGCGAAAACTTTGTCGTAACACCATTGGCCGATTTTCCTCAATAGCCTTGAACATTTTTAGTATTCAATGAATACTTATTACTGATGTCGTCGAGTACAATGAGTCTGTGGAATGAATGTTTAGTTTGATGTGATAATTAAAACGTAACATCAAGCTTGTAATCCTCGAAGGGGTAGGCATAGGAGTGAAGTACACTCCCAGTAGTATTGTAGTATCTAGTAATTAAATATATAATTTCATGTAAATGAAAATCGAAACAACGATTTTAATACTTCTCATACGATTGATACGATTAAGGGATTCATTGTGCAGTTTGAAAATAGCTTTATACATTTTTCCAGAAGAAGGAAATCAGAATTGTAAGTAATTTAAACAAACATCGTTTTATTAAGAAACCTAAAGTACTCGTATAACTTGATATTTATGGTTAGTTATAAGAAGACAGCGCACGATATCGCTCCAGTGAAGCTTTTATGAAAACTAATTTATAGATTGTGTTTCGTTTAATAATTTTGAATCTATTTCATCTACTAACTTATGCCTGTAAGGCATGACTCAATCTTCCTCGAGGCTGTCTGCTAGTTATATTATCGACAGCGCAGCGCCAATATTGTCAGAGGCTTTCAATTGTTATAGAAAACTAAAATACTCAGACATGTATTGATTTTGTGGTGTAGAACAATTTGTTAAGGATAAAAATTATTGCTTTGACGCAATTCCGTTTTGAGTAATACTTAATATAAGTTAATAAATAGGTTTTACGCGAAGGTTGGACTTTCACACTGCTCACAAGATTCTATTATGTTGACCAAATAAGTCACATACTTGCTAATGGTTAAGTTAGATGTGTACAAAACAGACATAAATTTATGAAGAGAGCGATGAAGGTAGACGAAGCATGTCAGGTATGTATTAGGTCTAGATAGAAACATATAGTATTCGGCGCTCTCTGTCTATCTCATAAGGGACCTGGCATGACGATAAAAAAGAACATGATTACACGTGTATACTTATTTAAATACCTATACTTGTAGTCGCAGGCCATTTTATTATGTAAACATAGAAACGGTAAAGTGCGAAACTCAAAGAGAGAATTACCGTTAATATTTTACGAGTCAACAGTTCGTAATTAACACAATTTCATAGCTCATAATTTAATAAGGCAGTATTCGTTTAGAGCCGAGTATTTAGCGTGGAACGGTTTCCATTGAATGTTTTGTTAACTGAAATTGTAATAAATTTATACTTTCCGCGTCATTAGAAATATAAAAAATAATTGACGTTGTCAATAATGTACTTTATTAAACATTAAAAAATATTGCAATGTAATGTTCGAAAGTATTTAATTAATTTTTATTATTTATTTAATATATTTAATTAATATGGATAAATTGCAATCGATACTTTATAATAATGATATTTAGATAGTGTTATATTATGGCATATTATTCGTTATATCGTTTGAATTGAGTTTAACCTGAAAAGTACAGTAGTTTACAAATGTAGCTTCTACTATTTTTATTATAATGTCATCACGCCAGGTCTCTCATGTAGTAGGCAGAGATTACCGTGTGTCAAATATCTTTATCGCTATAGGTGTATAGGTTCAGGTTAAATCCACCAGGTCTGACATCCTTCTACATTTATCACTCTGTTCATACACGCACGCTGGTTTTGGATATTTCTGAACCAACACCCACGAAGGCTGACTTATTTGGTCAATATATGTGAGTCTTGGTCTCCATTGCTACCTCCATCCACGAGCGTTTTCGTTGGATATTTGTTTTGTCATTCTTTCGTCAGCCATTCTTTTTACATGTTCGAAACATCAGCGTTTCTTTTCTTATTTTAACACAACACTCTTTTACACAATGAGTCATTTTTACACGTTGCGAATGCGATGTAATGACCTCATCTCCACCTTATTTATTACATATTAAAATACCTACCTAATGTTTTCAACGTTAATGTTATATTATTAATAAAATTACTTGTAATCGAATTCATTTTTATTTTCCTTTCAAATGAGGGTAAAAATTTAGGTCAACTGTACCCAATTAAAAGAAAATGTTTTACCGAGTCCTGCAAACGAGTCGGACCTGCGAGAGCGGAAACCCCTTTTAATTAATTCCCCAATTGATGTAAATTCTGAACTGGATTCTAATGATTTGTTACAAAAAATGTTCAGAGCCTAAATAGCAGTCTTGTTAATTTTGCTCGGCCTAATGAGAACATGCAGCGAATGTTAAAACATTGTTCGGAATAAAAAGCAACAAGCTACACGAGAATCGACAAGGGAGGTTACGTTTTTTCTGAAAACGAACGCACTTAGGAATGTGTTGGTGTTTTTAGACATAAACGTAACTTCACGCCTGTAATCCCCGAAGAGGTAAGCAGAGTTATGCAGAACACTTCCGCATTTCACCGGTTACGTTTACGTCCCACTATGGAATAGGCGGTGAGGCTATTGCCATGCATCGGGCACATGTCCAGATTCCGAACCACTAATAGAAAATCAAAATCAGAAAATTTTGTAGTGTTCGGCCCGGGAATCGAACCCGGGACCTCCCGACATTATTTTGTATTAGACATTATTTTGTAAAATGCAGCTACGTTAACCGTAAAGTAATTTCAAAAACTTTATCATCATGTTAATCTGCGATATACTACTGGATGGGATGGTAGTTTTAACCTGCTTGCATCTTAAATACACATCACCTATTATATTATTAGCTAGCTGTCAAATATTTCGAAGGTTTGTCACAATTTCCACATTTTGTTATAAAAGCAATAATATCCAAAACGATACATTATATTTGCAATGTATCATCATCATCAGCCTATCTTAGTCCTCGTCATCTAGTTGTACATCTTCTTGTTAGTACAATAGTTGAAGAAGACTACGAATCATAAAGTTATTTGTATGCGACGCTATTATAAGATTCAGTATGTATTATAAAATCCATAAATATTTGTCAAAAGATTAATTTATTTAAAATGCTCAAAGAAAACTAATTTTACTAGACGTCGTATAAATTCTATCTGAACATAAGGAACTGAGCAGTTCCAGGGTAAACACAGTTAAAAGCCACAACGCTGAGAACTTGTAGAAAGCTTTGGAAAAATAACTCGACATCTTGTGAGTTTAGCCTTCGTATTTCCAGTGAAGTAATCGTTCTATTTGGAATACTGATAAATGTTAATGAATTGGACAAAATGGAACTTTGCTTTGTAAATTTAGCTACGGGTATTTTATTTTACGTCGGTCATGTATCGGACATATGTATATATTCTATAACTTTTGGTTATCATAGTATTCTTTTAAAACTGACACTGCGAGAGAAGTGATAAATCTAAATAAATTAATAAAATCATATACTTACAATAACTTATTTTTATAACAGCCATAAATTGGCTTGTGGATTGGGCTTATGACTGATCGGCGTTTTTTTACGTAGTTGATTTAGCAA
>DWDT01001812.1:0-14967 GCA_018245595.1 Microceris scylla | reverse complement strand
CTTTCATAGTTTATTGCGTATCCAGTCGTAAGAATTTTCCAAAACAAAATAGAATGTCTCTAATGCTGCTGTACATGTGAGTATTCAGTTAACGCAACTTGGAAACAGGGTAGCAACAGTTACATGTCATCTACATTTAAGTAAAGATAGAAACGTACATGTTACGAGCCAATATTTGCTGTCTCATCGATCATGAAATATTTCTTTATTAAACTATCCTCTGAAGACGAAATCATATACTTGATTCTCGGATGTGTGCTACTGTTTGTAAGTCCTTTTCATGATATTTAGTAATAATAAGGTAATATTAAAACAGCTAATTGTAAGTGTGTAAACTATGTGAATTTTAAAATTGGAAGGATTTGAAAATGACAGCTAATAATCTTATCCTGGCTTTTGAACATTTTGATCTTGGCAGCTTACATGAACGACAGCTTACATGAATGATTCACAAAAACTTTTTTTAATGCTGATATAGTGCTTATAATAGGAATAGAATACGTTATTCAAATACATTAAATTATTATCGTTATTCAAATACACAAAAAAAAACTGTATATTTACTTAAAAGGGATTTAAATTAGTTTTCAGAAATAATAGTAACAGTAATCATGGAATTGTGCGATTTTCATAACAAGAGATACCCAATATGCAGTAGGTACATGACATTTTTCGAATGTATGCGGTTATTAGAGAAAATACCAACTAAAGCATTTATACTTTACTTATATTAAGTACTTAGTTCATTACTTATAATATAAAATTATTCATCTTGTAGGTACTATAGGAAAATGTATACCTATATTCCTGTTATTAAATAAGTCAGCGAATCGTGTAACTAAATTAGAAATACCCACGGAATTTCCCGTTTGGTCTCATTTTTCTTTAAATTATAAGCGTAAACGTAGCATATTTAACGCCCCGGAGTTTTTAAACGAGAGCGTTAATTGAATATTACTTTCGCGAGTGACAGCAAAAAATTAATTTACAAATTGATATATATTTTTTTAACGTACAATTTATTTTTATTTTTATAGGTTCTGCGCGTACATTTGCTGGCTGGATTTCAATAACGAAACGAGAAATTAAAAAAAAAACCATTCTCCTTTATCTTCCTGCAAACTACTTTTGTTCCAACGTTTGTATAAATAAAATTTAAATTGTATTATTAGCATTAATTAATTAATTTCTTTGTTAATCGCACTGACTGACCGTCAATCTTCGACTGATTAGTGTAACTGGTTCAATCCGTTCTAATCAATAAATAAATAAAAATAAATAAAATAAAAATAAATAACTGATACGTACTAGTACGGAAGTGCTGACGTTCCCAAATACCGAATAGCTAATGGGTAGAAATAAAAAGAAGTTTCTTAAAAGGCAACTTAAGCAATTTTCTGGCTAATAACATCCAGAGCGCGTCTCGATAAATGGTTTACAGGCACCCAAAATGCTACCCGGCTCGAAGGACCTACTCGAGAACTGACTCCGATTGGCATTTCGCCAATAACATAACGCTATAACGTTATTGGGACGCCATCTCTTTCCTACATCGACTATTCTTGTTTTATTAGGGTCTCATGTGAAATAAAATTTAAGTTATAAAATTACTTAAAATTGACAGCTTGAATTATTTTTTTAAAGCTAAATTACTAGCTAGACATACAAATGACATAAGTCGTTATTTTTCATCATATTTCTAGATTTGTATCAAAAATAAACGACCAAATATCCGTAATTGAATACTTTCATCATCATCAACCCATCTCAGTCCAGTGCTAGACATAGGCCTCCCCCAAAAGGGGGTTTATGCTCGTAATCTTCACGCTGGTCATGCGAGTTGGAGATCGCAGGGCACAGCTTTTGCTGTGCATAAATATGAAACTCCACTGATGGACATAATTAAGTGATTGTGATAAATCAGAAAGGAATGCTTAGCTGAATGTCTATCTTCAATACTTTATCTCTGTCATGCATTTGGAAAGCACATCATTGTTATGTCCGTGTAAGAAAAATATCTAAGATAATACAAATGACAACTTTTTTTAATATTAGAAATATTACCTCAGCAGATAGATAAAATATTAATGCTGTCACAGAACACAAATACTAAATCCTGTTCAATATAAAACGATAAAAACTTCAACATGCCCATTAACCGGCAAACTCTCAAACAGAACCCAAACGTAAAATTCGTACCGAGACTCGTCTTTGAAAGTGTTCAGATATCATCCCGCTGTTCCTTCAAGAACAATAAAATGTTAGTGCCTATTTAGGACCTGGAGCGAGAACCTAATGTAACTCTTATATTAGGTTCCTTCAATCCTGATGTAGTTGTTCGTTTATCACCGCTTTTACTGCACGCTCAAATATTATGGCTAATGCTAACGATGACTGAGTTGGGGAGTTTCTGGTGATATTTGACCTCGAAATAAATGGAAGATTATGATCACTATGATTATGATATGATAAGATTATTGTGATTATGGCATACTTATAATTTGTACCCCCTGAAAACAGGCAAGTAGTTTGAAATAATTTTATATTTTAATCGCGTGAAAATAATTTAATAATATACTCGTACTTATTAAATGACACATCAGATTTCGGTGTGGCTTCGACAATAATCGAAGCAAATTAAAATTGATTGAATTCTCTTTCATCATCTTATCATCATCATCAGCCTATTCCCTTCCACTGCTTGACATAGGCATCTCCAACGGCACGCCACTGAGCTCGATCTTCAGCTCTTCGCATCCAACTACTGCCAGCCACTTTGCGACCGCGACTTGGCAAACGTAGTGCAGGACGACCTCCAGCTAGGTGGAGTGACGATATACGCAAAGAATTCTCTTTACTGAGTTTTATTAATATACTCATGTGAGATATTATTTCATATTTTAGTAACATTTTCTTTAATTCATGCGTAAAAATTCCAAGCTCTCCGTACTTTTAAAATGTAAAATTTAATACCGATTGTTTGTTTCGAAATTTCGAGGCGATCCAAATATGAAAAGCTTAGCTTTCAATAGCATAAAAAAATCTAATCAAAAAGGTAGTACCTACATCTCGCTGCCATAAAATCTCGTTTCAATTTCGTTTACAATGGCGCCCTTGCGAATAATTTGTTACCACAAATAATGTAAACGTCCCAGTCGGACGGTAAACAATAAGCGGCGCGCGGTATTAAAAACGGAGAAATAAACCGACATAAGGGTGGCTTTACATGATGCGCGATCACCAGCTGAAGCAACGGCGTATCGGGCGATGTGTAGACTGCGGCATTATGTAAACTGTAAGCTTGGGCAATATATCGATTCTGGGGCAATATGTAAATTATGGAGGAATATGTGTTCTATATTCATATTGTATGGCATTTATAAACTAAAATTTTAATTATGCTAATTTGATAATTGATTCTTCACCATTTGCTGAAATAAAGACTGATATAATATTGTCGAAACTAGAACGAAACCTGTTGTCTATATCAAAAATCGCCATTCAAATAATGCATCGCGGAATTACACCTAAAATCACAACGTGCTGTATAGTGAGACATATTTAACGTTTGAAAACAAAAGTCAAATAATAACATTAATACCATAATGGTGTTCCCGCACCAACACCACAGTATTTCTAAAGGATGTAACACACAGCGCCCGCTTTTCGTAGTTCTCCTAAATCGACTTGTATGTTTAAACAATGGCGCCAACCTTAACTCCTTCATTATTAAAATGAAGAAATGATGATAAGTTTTCTGGCTAAATTTTGTATGTGGTTTTTATCATTATTAATACACTATCAAGCTTTGTCCCTAACGCGGTAGATAGAGTATGAAGTAAAACGAATCTATAAAGTTTTTATACTTTAATAGTTAATGTTAATATATTATGTAATTTCTTGGGCTGATCCCAAATTAGACAGATCATATGCATTGATAATCAAAAATAGTCTGATAATATTAGCAATAAAAATTATAGAGCCATTATTTAAGTGAAAGGTGTATATGGTAACATAAACCGTGACATACGAGTAGGAACGATAAAAATAATAATTTGTGGCAAATACTAAACAATTAATTACGTAAATAAATGTTACATATTAAGTACATATCGGAGTATTACGTATTTATTACAACTGCATATGTACGAGTATATGACGACGCCGCCATCTTTATAGAACACGTGTGTCTGGCTGATTCTTGATTGATAATAAAAAAATCTAACTGTCGTAACATAAATTAAGTAACTTTTGGAATACTAGGAATAAACGAAGTGCTTGTGGAGTTTGGTATTTTTTTAAAGAAGATGTCAGCCATTCTGCTTTCATATATTAAATATCGGAGTTACGACTTTTATCGATTCATTTATTTATCTTGCAAGCAGTTTTTTTTGCTCGAATACCGATTTATTTGCTATATTAAGCAGTATTATTTTAATATTACAACATTGCACAAGAATGCAACATTGTAGAGTTAATATATAATTAAAAACCGGCAATTCTATAATAAATAATCTATTTGTTTTAATTTCATAATTTGTCAATTTTTAAACTTGTTATGATAAAAAGTTTGTGTTGCTGGCAACACAGTTAATGTCAACCTACCGTCGAATTACGAAACGGAGTTTAGTTTTAAATTTGAATTTCGAGTAAAGGAGAATTTTAAAATGGAAATATTTTAATGACCGCGGCTCCGCGAGTCAGCTTCAGTGGAAAATGATGTCAATAGAGCCGTGTTTTCAGCGGCAGTACCTGTAATGTTTGTAAACAATTTAAATGGGCTGCCTCGGCTCTTAGCAATATTGTGCTTTGCAATATTAGTCTCCAGTCATTAAGCAAGACTGTTTTTGTGAGACGATCTTAAGAGGATTATGTCTCAACCACGATATAACGACTTTTTGAAGCTAAAAACTAATTATAACAAGCATTATAATTACGTTTCATTGGTACGTTTTATCTGAATGAAAATTGAAATTGTGTTCAAATATTCATGTAAGTACAAAATCGGTACAGAACAAATAACTTAGTATCCGAGGTTTTACACGTTTAATTACAAAACACAAAAGCCGGATAAAAACATATGTAATTTCGCTCAAGTAACAGGAATATTTCAAATTAGGTGGGTTATTATCAGTAGTTTTAGTAATATAACTCTATATTACTAAAACTACTGAGTATATTTAAATAGTTAAAGAATTTTTAATAGACCAATGTTAAGTCTAGGATAGGAAAAGCTAAACGAAAAACATGAGCTGCAACTGCAACGTAGATAACGTCACAGAAATGTGCACAGAAAATTGTAATTAGGACACTGAAGATAGCGCGGCACCAGCGTGTGTAGGACTTAATGTCATTAAAAACAATATCTCTCAAATGTAGGCGTTGATGCAGGATTAGGGTGCGTTTATACACAGGCGAACTTATTAATTTAATCAAAGCAAGCTTTTAATTTAATTAAACATTGAGATAAATATTTTTTTTTCAGGAGCTTTGTAACTTTCAGGTGTGGTACAACGATAGGCAAAATGGATGGAAAATATATCACAGCCTTTTAAAATAAACTGCAAACGTTACATTATTGCAAAGTCATTAACTTTCGCAAGATTCGTTGATTTTCAAAGGATTATGTTACTAAGGCTCGTATGTCAGCGTATTCTGCTTGATATTCGTATTAGACTGGCACATAGTAACGCAAAACTGCTTCGTCATCGAAATATCAGTAGAGGTGACCTTTCTTCATTAAATAATAGACGTAGCATTTTCTCTTAATTGTTAATCCTGAGAGTTTTAGATCCTCGGGATGTATGATTCCAATTATGTGGATCTAATTTAATCACACAGTGCCGGTTTTTTTTTCATAATATAAATACATGGTAAATACACAGCGGATATGGGGGTAAGTGGTTAACATCGATTATAAGCACGTAATAAATCAGAAAAGTAACCAAAACGTAGTTTTCATCGATTTGAACTATTTAAATGCATGGAATATTCTAGACATGATGTCATAATTTTGAAATATTTGATAAAAAATATTATTGAAACTCGGATGGACTAAAGATAACTAAAGATCAAGACCAAAGATGTAAATATGCTTGTATCGTTTCGGAATTGAACTTAGTTTCAATTGTAATTACTGAGTATTCGATGTAAAATTAAAATTTCAAGTTCCCATTTGTACAGTCGTTGCCTATGACAACAGTATTTAACTGGGAGAATTGCTTATTAAACACGAAACCTGCGCTACTAGGATGTCATAAAATACTTAAAAAGAATTGAAAAAACTACTAACAAAGAACGATCACAGACTAATAATAGACGCTAAATCATCATGTTTTGAAACTGTACCGACATCTCTATGAACGCGACCCGCCCAACCCGGAGGGTAGACCTGTAAAATATGCGACCATTACATACGCTCGGAATGTTACGAGATCGAATTACTTGTTTTTCCACGCTGTTTACCTAACGAGGTGAACGCATAACAATTTTTCGAATAATTTATCGTCGAACTGTGAATGATTTAACCGGGTGAGTCCAGTGTTCGGCGATACATCTTCTCGTAGGCTTCAGTTAAAAGTGTAAGCCATTGGTAGCGTTTTATGGGGGGCGTGATTATGTGTTTATGATCGTTTTTTATATTATGTAAGATGGTTTTCATTTTTTTTTTTTCAACCTATTACAATTCCACTGCTGGAATACGGGTCTCCTCTCATATTGAGAGGATTAAGGCCATAGTCTTCCACGCTGGCCAAGTGCGGGTTAGCAGACTTTCACACACCTTAGAAATTTTTTTCTAAGGTGATAGCAAGTGATATTTAAACTTTTCATTGAAAGGATAGAAATCATTTAAGGTTCTTAGTGATCTTGAATGCTCATTCGGGGGTGCGAGTTTCGTGTACAATCCAGGAAAGATATTTGTGTGATGATGAGCTAGGTGGAGTGACGATATACGCAAAGTGGCTGGCAGTGGTTGGATGCGAAGAGTTGAAGATCGAGCTCAGTGGCGTGCCATTGGGAGGCCTATGTCCAGCAGTGGACGGGAATAGGCTGATAATGATGATGGTGGTGATGATGATGATGTGATGAAGATGATGAGAACGAGTGTGTTGTTCTGTTTATTGGTGTAAAATTATTTTAGGTACATAAGCTTGTATTTAGAATTGTATATATATTATGTAGTTCACTAGCTGTTATGTTATCATAGCGCTGGCTTTACCTAGTTTAGCCTATATGACTTATGGGGATATTCCAGAAAGACATTTTTCTTTGAACGAAGAAATTTAAGTTTACCTTTGCAAATTTACTTTACCTAAACAAATAATTTTGATCACCACGTCAAATATATGGTGTGTCCACATCATTCAAACAGAAGTTGCTTGCTGGCATCGAATAATGTCCTCATATTTTTGTCTTTTTGGTCATTCTCGTGCTTTTCCAAATCTAAGGTAATGGAGGCTACTAAAAGTTGGCTGATGGATTATTCAAATAGATTATGGAACTAATAACGTACTTTACTCACCCTTAATACATATATGACAAGAGAGATGCATATAAGTACTTAGACTTAATTATCTTAATGTCGGTCAAACGATATAGAAGCTCATATTATAAATAATAATAATAATAATAACAACTAAAACAATACAAAGTATTTACAAACACGTAGATATCAAATACTTCAAAGGAACGAAGCCAATATCGCGGCGGGAATTCGCTGAAATATTACTGTAACTTCAGTAAGTGCCGCGGTAAGTCATACTTTTTTAATCAAAATTCTCTTACCGGCGTGTAATGGCGGCCGTTTCAACTTTACACTGTCAAATCATTAACGCTTATTGCATTTTTACTTGTTTCCCTTTTTATACACTTATATAGTTTTCTGTTATATATTTTTATATAGTTATTCTGTTATAAAGTTGGTTATTATTAATTATTTTAATGTTTTATCTTCATGACGTAACTTCCAATAGGCCGTGACAAATACAAGTATCCACTGTGGCCAGTCTGAATTCTAACAGTTAATACATAAAAAAGACTGTAATACTTAAAAAAATGTATTTTTTTTTTTCAACCCATTGCTGGAATACGGGTCTCCTCTCATATTGAGAGGGTAAAAAATGTATTACTTATAGAGGCAAAAAATGTATTACCTACTTATAATTGTTTCTTACACGCGGCTTCTTTTTTGGCTATTATGTAAGGGATAAAAAGTGTTTCGTGCTTAATAATTAGTTTTATTCAAGTACCTACTTAGACAACTTTTAAGACCGTTTTAATTATAAATAATTCTCCCCGCCTCGAGTAGTTCGCTCCCGTGAAAATAGCATTATCATTTTAACATCAATTCAGATTCCTTGAAGGGTAAGCGGAGAGCACTGAGCGCCAAATGTCTCCATTCTTACAGATCTGACTTACTTTTTCTACATTCGTCACTTTCTTTCTACACCCACGATGATTTCGGAAACTTCTGGACCCAGCACCAGCCAGTATCTGGCAATATTTAATAAAAAAAATAGACTTGTCTTGTGTAACGTACAATAAATAGAAAACATTTTTGAAACTTTTCTAAAAGAGTATGGCTTATGTTATATACTCATACATGTGTGTATCGTCATGTATAGTTATGTATAGTCTGTATAGCGGGTTAGTTATAACAAAATCCCGTACAGATAACAGGCAGACACACGCATTTATAAAATTAGTTTTGATAACACAGATAAGCCGTTACAAAAAAAACAACATTCAACATTCATATACATATTTCTCAAGATGATACACTTATAACTTTTAGATGCATATACATAGATAAATCAGATAGTTAAACCCATATATTTTATACGGTTTACTCCCAAATATACCAGGGCAAAAGACTTTTTATGAGTTGTTTGTGAATCTAGTCAGTAATAAGGAACAGGCTGAAATAGAGAACAAGAAAAGTTAATAACTCACTGACTCTCGATGTTATGTTTTACTTTGTACTATATTTTTGTATATATGTAAGTGTCTACTATAAGCTACATTTGTTGATTCACCTCGAACATGATGTACCCTGAATTAGTATTATAAACTTCTTCATACTAACATGTACTAACAGGACTAATATTAATTATAGTCCCATTCCTGAGTACCAGTTGATACTTAATAAAAGTTTTGCTGACTACTATCACTAAGTGATTGATTTAATAGGTCTTATAATTTATTATTTCATTCATTCGTTCGTTCGTTTTTTGTCCGTTCGTTCGTTCGTTCATCGTTCGTACTACTAGCATAGTGATATTAAGCCCGTCCAAGTTAAGTTAGTTCCTCCCAGAATCTTATTCTCGGTAGGTTTCTATGTTCAAGAACAGCAACGACCACTAGTGGCTGCTACCTAGTGGTTTGGTACTCTTCACGTAAAGAAATAATCTCTTGTTGGTATAGACCAAAATATATTTCCAAAAGACACAACATGTGTTTTTGGAAATATATTTTGAATGATCGAAAGTCGAATATTATTTTAAATCCATCGTTTAATAATCTGAAATTACAAACATCTTAGTAGTAAACGAGTTGAATTTAGTAAGTTCGCGTTCGGCTCTACATTTACTTATATCTCCAATGTTGAGATGTAGACTAGCAGCAAACCCTCTATAAAACTCTTGAAGAGACATTGAGGTTTTCGACCAGATTTACCAACTGTTATGTAATAGTTACGACCCAAACCGACTGCTCTACGTGTCTCCCGGCTCACAGAATAGCCAGTACCATTAATCAATCTACCGGCAATGGTTTAGTTTACAAATCGCTTCTGACATGTTTTGACAGATTTATTCCTAGGTTATGTTCACTTACAGTTAAGTTTATCAAGGGAATGGACTTAACGCTTAAAAGCATTTTCTAAACCAATGAAGTCCGCATAAAAGCGGGTGATAAAAAAAATGTTACAGTATGTAAATTTCTACATATAATTATGTATACAAGTGTTTATGTTTTACCGGATATTATATGTATGTATGTGTGTCCATTAATGATAGTATAAATATTCTACATCGGAAGATAGCACTAGTCAAATATAAATCTGCGTCATAATAAAGCCTCTCGTCAAAGTAATAGCAGACGAGATAACGTAAGTAAGGCTCAGTCCTCATTAGTGGGCAAGCGTTCTCGTTTGTTTGAAAAGGGGTTCTACCTTCTGTCTTTTGTCCCGAGTTGATTGCGAGTGGCCGCGGACTGCACTCATCTCTTCTTAGTATTAGTCACCGTTAGTCATAATGAAATTAACGGCATTAAAAAAAAAACTTTAAAGACAATAAAAATACCATGTAGTGGAATTCCTTTGCGATTGATTTCAATACATATACATACATGGTTCGAATGTGTGCAAAGCCAAGTATTTTTTAATTTATGTAATTTGCCCGGTGAAATTGCAAATCAATTAAACTTGGATTACGAAGGACGGACGAAGAACATTTTAGATAAATCATTAAATATACTTGTAATCTTTAAGCTAGCATGAAAACCTTTAGCGACCTAACACACTGATAGTGATAAACTTATATTATACAAAGTTCTTGCCGGTGCTCCACTGTGTCACGGTTTCGGTAAGCATTGTCGTTTGAGTGTACCGACATAATGTATATTGACTTGTAGCCAATTTCGCAGCCACAAGTATGCTACATCATTGACATGTAATAATTCGCAGCGATGTAGCATACTTGTGGAGTGGTACACTATTATTAAAACGTAGTTTGGAGAACTTTAATAAGAATAATAATACAGTAAATATTGTGTGAAGTGTAGTATACTCGCACGTTTACCCAGTTACATTTTTAGATACCACTAAAGAATACGAGGTGATGGTATTGCCATGCACTGGACAAATCCAGACTCCGAGACACTACCAGAAATTTGAAGATAGAAAAATCCAATAGTACCCAACCCGGATATCGAATCCCATACCTCTTGATCGGTAGTCGCGCTTGTGACTCGGCTAACGAGACAGTCAAAACATCTTAAGTTTATTGAATTTCATACCATCAGGTTATGAGAGTTCATTGATCATTGCGTCAATTCTAATATCATGACGCAAATCAACATCACTAATCCGATCTCAATAATCCCTAATAAGCCAACAAGACGTCTTGATCACGGACATAGTTCCTCTCGAGATACAAATGTTACCGGAGATGAAGATCGAATATCAGAGCAATTGCTGATGGTGTTAGGTTATGAGGTTACGCTATGTTATGAGGTTATTTAAAAATAAAACATGCTACCGACCCAAATACCTCATTTAAAATTTGATCTTCTTTGTTATTATTTACTCATTCACATTCCTTTTACTTATCCAATAAATTCAAGGTAACAAAAAATCCGAGACAATTCTTGGCTAAGTTTTAATTGTAAGTAGGAGTTCTTTCCACTGTACAAATCTGGTTATCGATAGGTAGGCGTATCTGTCTCATAAAATGTGATAAGCTTCATACAGTCCAGATCAAATACCTTTTTATCACACTAACGATTCTCCGGTCTTCATGGCAACTTTGATAGTAACTGGACGTTTCTCGATAATTCCATCGATTCTCCATCAATATACAATGCATAATCCAATCATAATAATCCATAATAAGCCAACGAGACATCTGGAACACGGAAATCGATTCTATTGACTTGCTACCAATAATTACATAGACGAAGCTCAGCCGATAATCACCCACTTGAGTTTAGCGAGATTATGGCTATGATTAATGGACGCCTGTTCGATGTGACGACACTTTCCTGTTACGGTCGCGGCGCAAATTATGAGTTACAGCGTGTTTCAGTTCACCGCTACATAATGACTTTGTGTATAACATGTGAGCTCGTTCCGTACGGTTTCTTCGAGGGTCAAGAAGTTATTCTTTCACGGTCATCAGTCATAGCTGACGGTCGGACTAATCTGTTGATTTATTCTGTAGGATTTGGTTTTAGTTAGGATTGGTGGTTAGAATTTGGAGATATAACTAGAATTGCAGATTAATTATTATGCTTAATTATTTTACGACATGCCCATCATATGCAAATCTGTTCTTGTTCTATATTATAGACTTAAATCGGTCTGGTAAAAATTATGGTCTCTGTTACGGTCATCTTATAAAATTACCTCAATCACTATAAAAGATTTCATTTGATAAAATAAAACAAAACTGGTTTTCCACAAAATAAAGAAAAATATACAAGAACGTAAAATAGAAAAGGAAAATGTTCGTATGTAGTTTTTCCCAAAAGAGTTCAGATGTTATAAAGATAAACGTCCAGATAGCGGTAGAACCCCGATATTCAGTGCGTAGACATTATTTGAATGTCAGCGATATTAACACGCTATAACTCATGACGTTCCCTAATTTGGCGGCAAGGTGTCGACATCTATCTGAGGATATCCGGACCCGCAATAACCGTTTATAGGAAAATTAAAAAGAGTTAAACTAAGGGCGAAAAACCCAAGCATCTGTGACGCTAAATCATATTTAATCGTTTCAGGGCTAAGCAATTTTGATGGAAAACGATTTTTTCAGATGGTGAACGTTTTGTAGAAGATTATATTTTTCGATTTGGTATAAATAGAAACGGATGGTAAGCGAAGTTGTCGGTCTCAGATAACTTTGTTGCCATGTACAAAAAATATGACTATAACTTTTAATGTCATAGTGTAATTATATTTTAGGTGAAGAAACAAAGTATTTCATAGCCCACTATTATGTGCAGATTATTTAACTGTGATATATTTTAAAGTTACCACGAATAATATAATCCCAATGTTCACCGCAAAATTTTCACTACACTCAGAATACTCAAGCGGGAAAGTTTTAACAATACGTAATACCTACTGGCTTGTAACAACGCCTCGACTGAGGCAAAATAGAGAACGAAGCTCTCAAAATTTCAAAATTGGGCCGCCATAACACTTCAATATCTAAAATAGGCTTCTCGTCAGACTGGAGGGCCGTTCGAGACCCGATCTGAAATTTTCAAGAGTTCGGAGCGACTCCCGGTTTGTTAGCTGACGTCGAAACTCTTGAGGAGAGGGCGTTCATGAGGAGTTTCTATTGATTTAACGTCTTGGCGTCATCGAAAGACAAATTGACGTCTAACATTGGAACGATAGGTCTGTTATTGTCTGAATTCCAATAGTATTTCCGTGAATATTCCAAATTAGCCAATTGTTTTGATTTTAGTTTAATATGACCGATAATAAGTTTATTGTGACCGATTATAGCTCGTAATTAGACGATTTGGCAAAGATATTTTTCGTATTGCTCCTTTCATGCCAGACGAATTTATATACTATCGTCTATACGTTTTGCTACGGGTTTGGCATTAATTGTATATTAACTGAATACCATATTATTATTTAAAGGAACAGACAGCTCAAATTAAATCTAAACCCTAATTCAACATGCATATACATGTACAATACAAAAAAACTCCCAATTATTTCACGAAATTATTCGAATAATTATTTTCCAATTATTTCATGAAAAAAAGTATCAATTATTTCATTTATCTTATACATATTAATAATAAGAATAATAATCTTTCTACACGAAACTACTCCTTATTCTAAAAACCTCTCGTGACCTAGATAATTTAATATACTAACTGCCTTGAAAATAAAATTTCTAAGTAACATTAAATTTCACTTTTAATAAGTCCCTAGCTGTCTTTCACATTTATCTTCTATCAAAGTACCTCAGTAAAGTATCTTGTAGCAACGCGAGATTAACTTGTTTTCTAAGAGCTTCTTCATAACTTTTACTCCGACATATGTTTCCGCGCTTTGATATTATAGATACGATATTACGAGAGTTTATTACCAAATAAACCAACCATCTTCTATAAGAAAATTAAGTAACACAACAATGTAAATTAAGATAAGTCTGAAGACTCATTATTTAAAATAACATCTACTCGTAAAAAAGCGAATTGCAATGATAAAAAAAGCTTGCCTTTTTGTACGTCATCTTCCTTGTGGAGAAGCAAAATCTAACTTATCAAAGGTTACTGCATTTTTAACTTATTTATGATACCAGAAAACGATTTTTATTATTTCATTCATAAGTATTAATTTTTCATAAAATTAAACGTGATTTATTATTTTTAAAATAATATCCATGGTTGGATTTGAATTTCAAAGAATAATTATTATTTTCAGAAAAACAAATTCTAATTTTAATTGCAGTATCTACTAAAAATCAAGAAGCGGACACAATGAAGGCAATTTATTGTCAAGATAAGTAAAGAAAAATATGACATTTACAAGAATAATTGAAATTTAAAAGAATATTATTTTAAGTAAAGAAAAATATGACAAATATTATAAGAATTGAAATTCAAAAAACTATTAGTTTAAGTAAGGGGAAAATATGACAAATATTACAAGAATAATTGAAATTCACGACATTGTACCTACTCGTCTATGAGTTGAATGACAACTTGGAATCAAGTGAAAATCGCCGATAGTACTCTCATACAATAGACAATTTTTTTTTTCTCCCACAAAGTTGTGACGTTGTCACTTGCGGTCCGATGACGATGACAGAGAGGGCTCTCTCGTTAAAGTTACCAGTGACAGTTTGACGAACACCGTCAGTATGAACTAATGGTACACTTGAGTGACGTCGTACTCCCTACAATGTAAGTGCTGAAGTACTCAATTCAGTCTCTTATGACGTACGTTGCAATTGATCCTTTGATATGTCCTGAAATTAAAAAGAAAGAGATGCGTAGCATAGCAGCACGATTATTTTTTTCGGAGAGGTAGGCATGGGAGTGTAGTGTTCTCACGTATCAACAATCATATTATATGTACATAATATGTTCCAAGGAATGAGAAGAGAGGAGCTGTCGCGCTTCAGACCTCTCAAGGTCCAACCTCTCAAGACCAACAAGGCAGTCTAATTAAATGAAAAAAATATAACATTAAAATGATACATTTTTAAACAATAA